>OMLM01012152.1:0-14910 GCA_900302695.1 Helostoma temminkii
TTCGTCACAGAGAAGCTGAAGAAGTCTCTGACTAAAACTGCTCCGCTGTTTGACCAGCAGGCTGTGGAGAGGATGAGAGCTGTTCTCCATTATGTTCAGCAGTTTGTGCCACATCCTCCTCTCCATCACCTGCTCTAAAGGTTCCAGAGAAGTCCCCCACCAGACAGCAGCAACGAATACTGCATTGCCTATAACATACTGGTAAAAGATCGGCAAAATATTGTTGCACACATTAAAGCACCTGAGCTTCCTTAGGAAGTAGAGTCTTTGTGTTGCATTTCCAGTCCAGTCTGTTGTCCAGATGAACTCCTAGGTATTTCTCCACCACCTCCACCTTCTCTCCCATAATGGAGACAGTATCAAAGCTAGTGTTCTTCCTCCTAAATTCCACAACCATCTCCTTGTGTTACAGTTTCCCCCTCTGACCAGCTGAGGCAGCGTCCCTGGAAGAATCTCTATTTTGGTTTCCTTTGTTTTGTCTTGTCACTCGCTTCCAGGGGCATGTCTCATGCATGAGTTTCAGGTGTGTGTTTAGCAGCTGTTTTATGTTAGTCATCATTCATGTCTGTATTTAAGTTAGTCACTTTGTGTTTCTCATTGCTATTGTGTCATATGTCAGCCTTGTTTCTCATCTGTTCCTGTCACTCACCCTTTTCCCGACTTCTCGCTTGTTTCATCATGGTTCGAAGTAAGTGTTTAGGATAGTCAGCCTGTTTGTTTCTGTTTTCTAGTTCGTATTGTAAGCTCCAGCAGTTTTCTGTGATTTTTTTTTTGTTAGTCCTAGTTAGTTAGTTCCAGCGTTTAGCTGAGGTTTTCTTTATTTTCGCCATTACCAGTCCCGGCTTTATGCTGTGGATTTCCTTTGTTTAGATGGTCAGATAGTTCCAGCCTTGAGCTGCGATTTTTGTTTTTGCTAGATTATATTGTTTTGTAGCTTGCCTGCTTCTTGCAGAGTTCCCTTGGTTGTTTTCCCTCTGAGATTTTGTTTCGTTCTTGTAGTCTATGCATTGCATTTTGTCTGCTCTGCTAGTTTTGTTATGCATTGTTAATAAACCTTGTTGGGAAATTGTTTTCTGATCTCGCTGTGTTTCTGCATCTGGGTTATTCATTAGGTAGTTTGTAATACCTTGGCCTTGTTCACATTCAAGGTCAGGTAGTTTTTCCCACACCACTTACAAAAAACTGTCCATCAAACATCTGTACTCTGTCTCCTCCCCACCATTGATACACTAACCACTGCAGAGTCATCTAAGAACTTCTGCAGATGGCAAGACTCAGTGTTGTACTGAGGGGACTGTCCTCTCACCTTTCGTCTTCACCCTGTACACCTCGGACTTTCAGTACAACACTGAGTCTTGCCATGTATATTATATTTAGTATGTACATATGTATCTTTTATTTTATGTAATGAAATATGCTTCAAAACACATTTTAAAATGAACACGTGCTGTTGCCCAGAACAACTTGGTAAAACCATAAGATCTATAAAATTGGGTAAGAATGACGGTGAACCAACTCTGATTAAAGAAAGTTTATTATAATAAAATGTTGATGCTGGGTTCAGGGGTGACACAGGCTGGGCAGCACTGGGATCTTGCAGGTAAGGGTCTATGAAGAGAGGCAGAGTTAGACTCTGTAAGTCTGGTGAGATGGGATGATGATTAGTGCTACTCATGGGAGGAGATGGTGAGATAAGGTCCGATACAATCTGTAGCTCCACTGGATGACTGAAGTGAAGGTAAGTGGAATACAGGACTACAAATAAGGCCATAGAGCAACAGGATGTCTGGTTGGTGGGTCCAGGGTCATGGAGGATCTACTTCCTGTAATGGCTGCCTTCGTGTGTAGAGAGCATGTGGTCTAGAATGCTGGAGAGATGGTAAAGACTGAGACAAGGTTAGTTGGCTTGTAAACAATGCAAACACAGTGAAATTAAAGGCGAAGCCCCACTATCTTGATAGTTCCCTTTGTTGATACCGAGTCCATGATCCAATTCTCATAAGTCAGGGAGAGTCCAGTTTTCGTTAGCCGTGGAGTGTCTATAGTCCACAATTCAAAAGCAGAGTTGAATGCCAGTCCTGGGTCGTAACACACACAAAGCAGAGCTCACAATTCCAGTCCACAATCCAATATACTGTAGTCGTAATATAACAGTCCAGGTCGTGCCAGGGGAATCCACAGGGGAGAAACAAATCAGGAGGGAGAGGGAAACAGAGACAGGTCCAAGACTGGGAGTCCAGGGGAAAGCAGACAGACAGCCAGAGAGGGGAACAAAACTCACATTCTTGCAGGGGTTCAGGCATAGGCAGAGTTTAAGGTCGTTCTAAGTCGGTATTGGGTAGAGATGTCCAACTCGAGCTCTCCTGCTCGACACAGCTTCGATCTTTTGAAGCAGAAGTGTCACAGAGTAGCGTCTCAAGCACGTTTCAAATCACGTGACCAATGCGAGCGAGGCCTCATTACGTCACATCAAGTGCTGAGTTGCTTAGCGGACAGTTTGATCAGGCTGGATGTTTAATATGTTAAGACTTTATAAGGGTCCAAATCACTGCTCAGACTGTGAGTTTATTGAAATGAGGAAAATGAAGCCACATACTGTGTAAACGATTCTTTTTTGAATAAAAATCTTTGATTTAACAAAATGACAAACATACCTAATCAATGTAGTTAAAAAAAACACCAGTATAGTGCTAATATTGTAGCGGCCGACGAGGCTTGCAAACTGTGGGTGGGAGCAGAGCTATGCTACGCTAACTGTGCAGCTAGCTAGCTAATGCTTAAGGGGCTACGGTGAGGCCAAACTGGCGGCGAGCGAAGACTACCTCACTTTAAGAGCTGACTATTGGCACGGTGGCCAGCAGTCCACGACGCCCTCTAGTGGCCTAAAGTGAGAACGCTCGTGCCCCATACACCGCACGACCCCGAGTGCCTACAACAAGCTAGCAACCGCTAGCTAGCCGGGTCGCTACAATATTTTACTACCAAACATATTTGCCATATCAAGGCTACCCGAAACCGTATTATCCACAGAGAAACACAATTACAAACCTTAGACAAAATAATTTTTAGAATAAAAGAATAATAATAAGATAATAATAATATAATAAGAATAAAACATGGACTGTGAGATCCTAAACAACCACATATCAGTGAGGGTTTGACGGCCAGTCTGCTCAGATGCAGTTCTCAAATGCAGCCAGCAGGTGTCATTGTTCTGACTGTATCAAGTGATTCGAGCAGTGTGTCGATTTCAGCCCAACTGTGTCAAAGTTGCTCAGTGATTTATGAAGCTTCGATTTCGCCATCACTAGGATCAGGTATTCAGGTTCAGAAGTATTGCTGGATAGTGTTCACTCAGGTAGCGGGTCAAACTATCTGGCGAGGGAAAGAGACACACGGACCTGCTTATACAGGGGAAGAAAACACAGATGTAAGCAATCAAGCTGATTACAGTGGCAATGAGCAGGTAGGAGGGAAAACCCGAGGCAGACAGGCTAGAGGAGTGGAAACCGTGACACAACAGGATCTTGGAGAGAGAGAAGATGTCTGAGGAATGGAGGAGAAGTGTTCTAGTGCCAAAATCTTTAGGAACAAGGGTGATGTGCAGAGTTGGAGCAACTACAGGGGTAGCTTCACAGATGCCCTCTACAAGTAAGGACAGAGCAGGTTGTTCTTCCACATGAGGCTTTGTTCCTTTGACGTGTGCAACAAGTTACTGAAAATGTTCTATCAGTCGATAGAGTAGTGAGTGCTCTGTTCTTTGCTGTTGTGTGTTGGGGACGTGGCATAAAGGCGGGCGAGGGAAACCGACTGAGCAAGCTGCTCAAGAAGGCTAAATCTGTAGTAGGACTGGAACTGGACGGTCTGGAGGTTGTGGCAGAGAGGATCGTGGTGGACAAAATCCATGCTATCCTGGACATGCTGCCTCACCTGTTTTATGATGAACTATAGCAGATGGGAAGCTTATTCAGCCATAACTTTTAAGATTATAAAATACGTCTAAATGGGTTTATGTAAAATTTGAGATTTTTATTCAAGGCCAGCATAACCATATGGTAAACATATTAACAGCTTCCATCTACATTGTGACTTCAAGACCACATGTTACTGTAGCTGATCTTTGAACACTGACCTTGGATCAGATCTACCCAAGACAAGCTAGCTACAGGAAAGATGGCAGACCATCACAATCTGAACAGTCTATGTCACAGGTGTCACACTCCAGTCCTCGAGGGCTGCAACTCTGCTTGTTTTTCAAACTATCCCTACCTTACCCTCTGCTGAATACCTGAATTGGGTGTGTTCAGCCACTCAGAAGCTGTAAGTGCAAGATGGTTGGAAAACAAGCGGGACTGCGGCCCTCGAGGACTTGACTTTGACACCCCTGGTCTATGTGGTCTTCTACTTGTATTCACACAATTTCATCTCTGTTGCTCTCTCTTTCTCTGTAAACACCTTTGTTACAGCAAATATTCTAATTTGTAACTTGTAAGAATTGTGTTAGGTCAGGTATGGTCAGTATCAGGTAAGCAGTCTGAAGATAATGCTGGATAGTTATTGCTCTTAGGTAGATGTGACACTATCTGGCGGGGGTAGGAGACAAAATGAACTGCTTATAAAGAGAGGGAAAACACAGGTGCATGATTAGCGGAATGATTAGGCATAATAGAGGGAGACAGGAAACATACCAAGTAAGAAATGTGAGACAGACTTAGACTGGGCGCACACAGTGCAGGTAGACACAAAACTGTCAGGTCAGTGCATCGACTTCATCATTGTGGTGACTTGGGCGCTTAGCCGTCCTGAGGTACTCAAGGTTTTTGTAGTCCGTCCACACCAGGAAAGTTGGTCTGCTCCTTCCAATTAATAGCACCACTCCTCCAGAGCCAACTACCCTGCAGGCAGGTCATGGTCTCCAATACTGTAGTTGTGTTTGGTAGGAGACATGCAACAGGAGAAGAAGGCAAATGGATGCATCTTATTCCCACTCTCAGCCTGCTGGGACAGCACCACACCCACTCCTTGGTCCGAAGCATCCACCTCTACCATGAACTGTCGATTGGGATCTGGCAGGGTTAGAATGGGAGCTGTGGTAAATCTATCCTTTAGCACATCGACAGCTTGGTGGGCTTCTGGGGTCCAAGAAAATCGGGTGTTAGTAAAAGTGAGTGCATGAAGCAGCCTGGCAATGCTATTGTAAATCTTGATGAATTTTCTGTAAAAGTTGGTCATCCCCAAAAAAGGCTGTAGTGCTTTCCGGGTTTCGGGAGTGGGCCAATCTTTCAATGCCTGGATTTTAGCTGGGTCCATCCGAATCTGTCCATATGACACAATGAAGCCCAGGAAGGACACCGTCAGAGCATGGAATTGGTGTTCTGTTTCAGACTTCAGAAAATTTCAGAAAATAAGATTGTCGTCAGAGATATACAGAGACAAACTTATTCAGCATATCTCCCAATACATCATTCACCAGATTTTGAAACTCGGCAGGGGCATTAGTGAGTCCAAAAGGCATTACCAGATATTTGTAGTGTCCAGATGGTGTGTTGAAAGCAGTTTTCCACTCATCCCCCTATCTGACCCGAACCGGGTGGTAAGCATCCTGTAATAGCTCAAATGCAGAGGAGATAAGCGGAAGGAACTAGCGAATCTTTACGGTAATGTTATTGAGTCCACATAAAATCAATACAGGGATGGAGATCTCTGTCCTTCTTGCCCACAAAGAAGAATCTGGCACCAGCCAAAGAAGAAGGTCTGATTAATCCTGCTGCCAGAGCCTCATCCAGGTATTTCTGAATACCTAGGTGGATAAGTTCCCAGTAGAAGTTCTATGGCACAATTGTAAAGTCTGTGAGGTGGTAAAGAAATGGCTTTCACTTTATTAAATATCTCTTTTAAGTCCATTTACTCCTTAGGGGCAGATGATAAATCAGGGAACTCCTCCACCGGGTCTGTATTCCTGTATTCAGGAGATTGCCTCACCTCTAGACTGAGTCATGTGCGCCCAATCTGCATGGGCTCAGATGAGAAAGAATCAGAGGGCGATGCCAGAGAATGATGACAGTGGGGGTTTGTTCGGAACCAGTTCTCGTGCTTGAGAGGGTTTAGGGAGGAGGAGGAGGCTCACATGCTTATAATTTGTGGTAATTGTTCTATGCTATTCAAGGTATAGGTATAAAAGTGTCTAGGCGATTTCCAATGCCTGGTGTCTGGCGGAGTCAGTTTCTTGGCGTCAAGGGGGCTGGTGGAGACTCCATTGCCAGATGCACTCAGAGACTGATTTGAAACGAGTATTGAATTATTACAATAAAAATGTGCAGATGACGGAGCACGAAGTTAGCAGCATACTGGCGGCACTGGAGATGCCTCAGGTGGTAATGGATGTCTAGGAGAAGAAGCAGAGTTATGGTGGGTATGAACTGCTTTGCAGATATAAGTAGACTGTATAGAGACTCAGTCATGATGACATGAGTGCTGGGGAATAAAGGGAGCTCCGAGTGTGGTGGATTAGACATGATGGATGTTCTGGGACTGGGGAGAGAGAAAAGAACTAGTAGGCCAAGATCGCGGCGCACGGGAGTCTGAGAGTGAGAACAGGTGGCTGTCAGCGGCAAGTGTTACCACCCGCCGCAAGGAATGATGGACCCATTTAAATAGCCAGTACAAAGGAATCGGATGAACATAAGCACTTAATTGTACAGTAAGAATACTGGCAGAATACTGGTCACTGGAATGGCAAGGCCAGAGGTCTAGGATGAATAAAGGATGAGTACTGGCGGTGAAGTATGGTGGGAGCAGGTACAAGGGAACAATGGTGGACTGTCTGCAGAGACCGGGAGCTAGCGTGGAGGTTAGCCGGGAGCCGTGGGGGTTAGCTGGTAGGATAGGGCCTCCTCTTCATGTGCACACAAACATACAATCCAAGAGAGTGAGGGACAGAGAGAAATCCAGCCGACACACAAGATGCAGGTCCAGTATATACAAACAGTATCCAAACACTACACACTTGGTAGCTTAGGTACTCACATCAGTCATCCACAAACAGTGTCCAAAACTGATTCAAAAGGGCAGGTCTTGTACACACAACCATCGTCCACAGTCAGTATATTTGACAGGGGCAAGAGCTGGAGGTCAGGTCCAAAGGATAGCAGGGGTTCTTAAACCAGAAAAGGCAGGGAGAAAACCAGTTCACGGTCTTTCAGTGGAGCAGGCAAAAACTCAGGGTAGAAAAACTCAGTCCGCTCTGTAACACAAGGTCAAAGAAGAATACAAGAAACAAGAAAGGCTGGAAAGTCAGGCACTGAGTCAGGACAATCTGGCAACTCTCCTTGGGAAAAACACAGAATATAAAGGAGGCTGGAACCAGGTGGAGTTAATGAACACAGCTGAAAGAAATCAGGATAATTAAGGTCAAGCCGCCAGCAACCGGAAAGAAAAACAGGAAATTAGTGACCAAAATAAAAGCCAGACAGGAAGTCCAGTAGGATCATGACAGTGGCAACAGAGCGGAGGATTCCATGAGACTGGAGAGTGGGCCCGGGATGCAGAGATGGTAATGAAGAGCAGGAAACAAACTTAGTGGCTCTGGGCTGAGTGTGACGTCACTTCCTAAGATGGCCTCCCCCAAAGGGCGCGAGCAGGTGGAGAAAGTATGTGTTGTGCTTCAAAATGCAGAAATGTACAGCATTTGAGCAAAAGCACTTTTGGAAATAGATCCAGTTTCTGCATTTCACCATTATAAAGAGAAGATGACACTGGAGTTCAATGTGTTAGTCACTGGACAGATAAAGATGCAGTTTTATATGCAAAAATTTCTGTCTCTAAATGCTTTTCTGTTGTGTCTTTAAGCTGTGGTAATATGGAGAAAAGCAAGACAAATTATTTCTCATTTTTACAAGCAGTACATTAAGACCAAGAACGTTCACTGACATCATTCATTACTGACATTATCATTCATTACTGCATGGTGTGTTTCATTTTCTATTTAATCATACACAATCATTCCTCACACTTAATAGGATTGCAGATTCTGTGCCACTGTGTTCACTTTGGCCACCAAATAGCTTAATTCACCACTGCTATTCTTAAATTGTTTAGGCATCCAAAATTAATTGACTATAGCTTTTTAAGGCAGTAGTATATTAAGAATTCACACTTTATTTGCAAAACAACAACAATGAAAAAATAATGTTTTCATTTAATTTTGGGGATGCACAGGCATTCAGCATTTTATGCATAATAATAAAAAGAGGAAGGAACACAGGACCAGATACTATAAGCTATTTTATCTGTGAACTGTGGTGAACACAGAGGACCTAAGTTTCCTGTGAAGACCACATCATTATGTGTATGGTGTCATTTAACCTCCGAGACAGATGAGCAGAGCAGCTATGAGTTTAACAGCAGCAGCGAGTGGATTTATCGTTGTTCTTGCTGTGTCAGGTACTGTACATCTGCATTAACACATTAGGGTATTTTGTTTTTCTCATTGGAGTTGAAGGAAGCTGCATTGAAATAGATATTTAATATGACATAATATGCCTTTAATATGGCTAACTTTATCAGAATAGAGTCACTAACAGGTATTTATCTTAGTACTAGAGTACTGAGACTGTGTTCATATGGATATTGTACATCTCAACAACAACAAGCTTCTAGTCAAATATTAAGCAAAATAAATTAGTGGAATAGGGTCAACTGATTAAAGCAGTGTTGATTTATAGCTGTCTAGTTTGCGTAGGGCATTGGAGACAGGAAACAGAAATGGCAGCTGAGGTATGGATAGGCTTCCAGGTTGAGTGAGCACTACAGAAGAGAATGGTAGTATTACTTAATCTAGGAGCATATAACTATACGCTGAACCAATCTAGTCCAGAGAGCAGGAGTATTTTGCAGTTCCCTCCCACGATTTTGTTTTTCTCTTACATCCAGGGGCATGTCTAAGCTGGTCTAAGTGAATTCAGGTGTGTGTTTTTAACAAGCGTTTTGTGGTTGGTCATGATTACTGTCCTTGTTTTTAAGTTAGTCCTATTCCAGTCTTTCAGTGTCATCTGTTTGCCTGTTTGTCATGATTGTAAGTATTTCAGGATAGTCAGTTCGTTTTGTTAGTTATTTCCAGCCTTGAGCTGTGGTTTTTGTTTTCTGGTTTTCTTGTTGGACCAACAGTTAGTTCCAACATTGAGCTGTGGTTTTGTTTCTTGTTAGATTAGACAGTCATTAATATGCCTGCTTTCTGCAGTGTTGCCTAGAGTCAGTTTGGTTTGTATCATTCAGATCATTCAATTGCTGGTCAACCTCACTGGGGTGCCCACTGTCTATCATGACATCCAGGAGATGTTTAGCAAGAACCATGCAAACGACTACAACACCCCTATTGCCCTTTACAAAAATCTTGTCATGCCCTTCGGACTCACTAATGCACCAGCACTTTTCCAGGCCCTGGTAAACAACATCCTCCAGGACATGGTTAATCACATTGTGTTTGTTTACCACAACAACATTCTGATCCACTGCCGGAGCCTTGAGGAACACGTTCACATCCACACTGCCTTGCTGCGTCTGTTGGAGGATCAACTATACATTAAGGCGGAGAAGTGTGAGTTCCACACCCTGAGGACCACCTTCTTGAACTCTGTTCTAGAACCCAGGAGATTATCCATGAACCCCACCAAGGTTGCAGCTGTACTGGTCTGGCCCCAGGACTGGAGCAAGCAGCCCCAGCGCTTCTTGGGCTTTGCCAATTTCTTTCGTCGCTTCATTCGAGGTTACAACAAGTTGGGGTAGTCTTGTCCCAGCGAGCTGAGGCAGACAACAAGATGCATCCCTGTGCCTTCTTCTCCCGCCGTTTATCTTAGGTGGAGAGGAATTATGACATTGACAACTGGGAGTTGCTAGCTGTCAAGCTGTCAAGACTGGAGACCCTGGTTGGTTTTCATTTTGTCCTCTCCTTTAGGCCCGGGTCCCAAAACTGCAAGCTGGACACCCGGTCCCGACAATTGTGTTGCAGTCCCCTATTCTGTCATGATCAAGAACAATCTGGCCATCATTAACCCACCCAGCAATGATTTTTTTTGAGTGGAAAAAGTCTTTTGAACAAGCTATAATTTCACACAAGGCTAGTCTGGGCGACACATGCACTAACTTTCATATCGTGTCTAAACAGATTACATGTCTAAATCGGCTGAAGCTGCCGCAGCTGCCCTCTCCTCCAGCAACAACGGACTGCGAGCCTAAGACCCCAGACCAACAGCCAGACGGAGAGACTTAATCAATAACTGGAGACAGGATTGAGGCTGCTGTGTGGTAAAGACCCCTCTCTGTGGGCTGTAAATGTGGCTTGGGTGGAATATGCCCAGAACTCCCTGCCATCCTCTGCCACAGGTATGCTACCTTTCGAAGTTGTTACTTACCACTCTTGTACCGGAGCCTTGACATAGAGTTCCAGGTGCCTTCAGCTACGGCCCTTGTCCAAATTGGTCATCGGGTCTGGCATTTTGTGCTGCTCCGGTCTGCCTGTCGATATGAGACATGGGCAGACATGTTTTCTGGTTTTGTTTTTCCCTTACTTCTGGGGGCATGTCTCAGCTGGTCTGAGTGTACTCAGATGTGTGTTTTTAGCAGGCGTCTTTCTTTGCTACTGTGACATCTGTCTGCCTCGTTCATCGCCTTGTTTCAGTCACTTACCTTTTGCCTAGCATGTCTAGCATTGTTCATCACAGTTGTAAATACTAATTCAGGATAGACGGTTTGGACTGTTAATTCCAGTACAAACTGAATGTTAGGTTCAGCCTTGCGTTGTGGTTTTGATTTCTTGTTAGACAGTTACTTAGTTCCAGCCTTGAGCTGTGGTTTTGTTTTCTTGTTAGACAGTTACTTAGTTCCAGCAATGAGCTGTGGTTTTGTTTTATTATTAGATTAGACTGTCATTAGACTGCCTGCCTTTTGCAGTGTCCCCTAGTTTCTCCTCCTTTGGAGTTTTTTTGTTTGTTTGTTTGTTTGTTTGTATCACATTCTCTTGTTAATAAATTATTGGTGAACTGCATTCTGTACTCATTGTGTTTCTGCGATTGGGTCCACTAGTTAGCCTGTTTGTAACAGAGCAGGCAACAGATTACGCAGACTTACAGAGTTAAAAAGGTCAGGTGAGGTTCGGAGTCCAAGGCAGGTTCCGGTTAAGATAAGGCTGGAAGGTTGTTTCAGTGTATGAATAGTGACAATCTGGCAGAGGGGTAGAGAACTGCAAACCTGCTTACATAGGGAAGAAAAACAGGTGAAACTGATAATTATCAGACTTAGAAATCAGTGAGAGCAAAAAGTCAGGCTGGAAACAATGACATTTGATTTCTTTAATTAGTTCGATATTTGTATTTCTGTCTGTGTTGTTTCTGTATCATCTGAAAGTTATCAGGACATAATGTTCTGACAGGGAATGGTGTGTTAAGTGTTTTTGCATTTCTCTCTAGTTTCACACTCTCGACATGACAAACAGGAAACCAAGCAAAGATGGTGTTTTTCACACCACGTCTTTCTAAAATAACTATGCTGCCGAAGCAATAGGTTTATGTCAGAGGTTAAGACAAATACATAAAATTAAAAATAAAGATCAAGCCACCATAGACTGATTCATAAATATGTACAGAGTTTGCAACCTTCCACTCCACGATTCTATAATAATTAGAAAACCTGACACTGTGTATGTTTATGTCTGTGTGGTAGTGAATTAGTTAATTTTTGGCTTAGATTTGACTATGTAGTCATACATATTTTTAGAATTTACATTCTGCTGGACCACTCATTTTGAACACAAGTTGATTGTTGGTATAACTATAATGCTGACATACTTCCTCTGATGTTCATCTCTGCTGTGCTCTGTGTTATTTATAGTGGTGCAGGGTCAGAATGACTGGGGAGTGACTTACACTTCTACTCAGATCTGTGCCATAGAAGGATCAACAGTGGAAATACTCTGCACCTACAGATACCCATCCACAATAAATGGCCTTGACACAACAGTTGAGGAAACATTCTGGTTCACTAAAACACTGGATAATGAATATGTGGATCTGAGAGCAGACTCAGATTATTCAGGTCGTGTTCAGTATCACTGTTATAAGAACAGCTGCTCTCTGAGAATCACAGACCTGAGAGTGAGCGACTCAACTGAGTACAAGTTCAGGTTCATTACAAACCAACAAGGTGGAAGATTTATTGGTTCACCAGGAGTCACTCTGTCTGTCACAGGTAATATTTTCTTCAAAAAAAATGTCATTTCCTAATAAGAATCCCCAAAAGTAAGTATATTCAAGTATACTATTAGTATACTTCTTTTAAACTAAATAAGCAAGTATAGTTTCTGTTTACATGTTATGTATTTATCAGAGGTATACTAGATTAAGTTGCTTTGAAGTATACTTCCTGTAAACTGACAAGTATACAGAAATCTGTAAGTATACTTGGCCTATACTTGTAATTATACCTAAGTATAAGACAACTACACAGAAAAACTCATGCCTACTAGTTTAACTTTAAAAACAATTAACTAATTTCTGTGTGGAGTTTGCATGTTCTTCCCATGTTTGCATGGTTTCTCTCTCTCTGGCTTCCTCCCACAGTCCAAAGACATGCAGGTCAGGTTAACTGGGGACTCTAAATTGCCCGTAGGTGTGATTGAGAGTGTGAATGGTTGTTTGTCTATATGAGGCCCTGCAATGGACTGGCGACCTGTCCAGGGTGTACCCTGCCTTTTGCCCATATGACAGCTAGGATAGGCTCCAGCACGCCGTGACCCCTATGGGGACTAAGCGGTTCAAAAAATGGATGGATGGATGTTTTGCCTTTTAAAGAGACACAGCATGGGAAACTTATATTCGTTAGTATGAAGGGTGAGCTGTTAATAGGAGCTGCCTCTCAATAACTTTAAAGTTTAAGCTTTAGAAAATCTTACAGACTTACAGGACCCAGGCAGGGGGATCAGGGGCAGGAGACAGGTTCAGGTCAGGCACAAAGGCTGGAGAGTCACAACTGAGAACATGTAGGTTGACAATCTTGCAAGGGAGTGAAGGTTTCAAGTTTGCTACTGATCAGCTTTGATTACCAGGAGAGTTAGCAGAGAGAGGCTGAAAACAGGAAGATGAACATATATGGAATTAACAGGCTGCCAGAGCTGAAAAGGTAAATTGAGCAGATCAGTGAGATAAAGAAAGTGGGGCAGGTGAGAACCATGAGGCTGAAAGGTAAAGAGAGGGTTTGGTGATGAGGAAAGAAGAAACTGGTTTCCATTGGCGTTGTAGAGGAGCCTTAGGCCGTCAACCCAGAGATGGCAGGCATGAAGACTGGAATGCCTCGGGCGGGCGGCCTTGAGACGCTGGAGACCACTGGAGGCCGGACAGCAAACCAACAGCAATGGTGGAAACCCTCAGGTGGCTGTCTGTGGCAGCTGATCTCCAGAGGCCGGGCAGACACTGAAGAGAAGACGACGTACTTCTTCGAACATGAGCAGAAGGGGTGGCAGTGACCTAAACTGCATCCTCGCCATTGCCACATCCACGGACTGGAACGGGTACCGGTATCAAGGAAGAGTGATGTCCACTCGCCAAGGGGCAGGACAGGAACAGGGTTAAGGAAGGAGTAGAAATGTTGGTGGTGTTGAAGACCCAGCAGGGAGCAGGAACAGTGGCTGGAAAGGCGCCAACCACCACGCCATCAAACCATCTGGGAGCAGGAACAGGTGTGGCATCGTGGACTCACCCACCGATAGACACAGGAAAGGAAGCACATACAAGTGTGTGAAGGGAACAGAGCAGAGGGGTGGTCAGAAAAGTTAGAGGGAATGTATTTATGCATGTATATACACAATTGGACAAAATTGTTGGCACCCCTCTGTTAATGATAGAAAAACACACAATAGTTGACTTGTTGAAATAACTTTAAATTGACAGAAGTAATAATAAATAAAAATTAACTGAAAATTAACAAATGAAAACCAGACATTGCTTTCGAATTGTAAAATTTTCAAATCAAATGATTTTAAAAAACAAACTCATAACACTAGCCTGGACAATAATGATGGTACCCCTAGAAAAGACTGAAAACAATTTGACCATAGAGACATAAACTTGTAACTTGTAATCAGTCAGCCTACCTATTTATGAGGTGAAAAGTAGTCACTGTGCTGTTTGGTATAACGGTGTGTGCCACACTGAACATGGACCACAGAAAGACATTAGAAAGAAAATTAACACGTTAAAGGAAAAGTTTATTAGACCATCTCCAAGCAGCTTGATGTTCATGTGACTATAGTTGCACATATTATTCAGAAGTTTAAGGTCCACAGGACTGTAACCAACTTCCCTGGATGTGGCCGCAATAGGAAAACTGATGACAAACTGAAGAGACGAATAATGTGAATGGTAACCAGTACAACTTCAAAAGAGATTAGAGGTGAACTCCAAGGTCAAAGTACATCAGCGTCAGATCACACTATCCGTCGCTGTTTGAGCTAAAGTGGATTTAATGGAAGCTGACAGAGGAGGACACCACTGTTGAAAGCAAAGCATAAAAAATGCCAAAATCTCAAGACTATCAACTGATTCTGGAGAGAAATGTGCTGCCTAGTGTCAGAAAGCAGTTTGCTCACGAGGGGTGGGGCCAGAACACCTGTTGACAGGTGCAGAAGTCTCATTGACAGTCGTTTCATTGCAGTGATTGTCTCCATGCCTGCCATCTCTGCAGTGGGGTACCAACAAGTTTGTGTCTGTGTGTGTGTGTGTGTGTGTGTGTGTGTGTGTGTGTGTGTGTGTGTGTTTGTTTAGAATTCATTGTCAACCACGCAAACATGTACTCATGCACATAATCTTTGACAAAATGCTTTGCTTTAGTTTTTGCTCCTTGACTTAAAGTTGTGCTTGTTTT
>OMLM01012153.1:0-36193 GCA_900302695.1 Helostoma temminkii
CTCGTGACTGGTAAACAGAGGCAGCACACAGAGCCTGGTCAAGGCAGCCCAGGGAAGAGGCACCACTTCATAAATGAGCAGGGGTCCTGCAGTCCTGTAGATTAAATTTAATTCATGAAAGACCGATTTGAGTGGGGACATAGCAACGCAGCAAAGTTGTTAATGTTTACTTTTCTTTCAAGCTTAACAAAACAGCCTGTAGATTCTGTACTAGACTGTCATGTTATGGTCTCTTCCAGTTTATACACGCAGTCTTGTTAATGTGTCTTCTTGTTCGGAGAGTCTTGTGTGGCAACTCTTTCTGGTTCTTCCTGTGCTGTGCGTCCTTAACCATTTATTCCTTCCTCCCACAGGCTCAGTGATGAGAGTCACCCAACCGTGACAGCCGACGGCACTGTGGACAACCTGGCCCAGGCTGTGGACGTGATCCTCAAACAGAGGGGGCACTGAGTTCAACGCAGTGGATACTGGAAACCCTCCGCTTATTCTAACTCTGGTGATACAGGCTGGTAGTTAAAGGGAAGGTACACTAAAACACATCATTAATATACCCTTCAAATACTGTCTATCCTTTAACTGTCATAGCTCATTGTACTGTAATATATGGGACACACACAACCACCTGATCCCAGATACTGTAGTGTAAAATAAACTAGAGTGAAATTTGCAGAACGATTACTGAGGTCTGCAAGAGAACGTCTTCAGATACTTTAGAACTGCACTGTGCATGTGTCAGTGCATGATTGACATAGATAAGATACCTCAATTTGACATGAATGTGCCTGTAAGCAGCTGCTAACTGACGGTTAGAAGGGAAAAATATGCTCTGTATGTTCACACTCCTTGCTAATGGTGCACATTCAAACTGTAAACTCACACCTGAAATGTAGAAATGCACAGTAATTAATGTAGATGGCTGGTTATATGTATGTAATGTGGTTGCTTCTTCAAAACATGCATAACATCCGGGAAGTAGCAGGGAGTATTCTGTAATGCAAGTATGTGGCATTAATTAAATAAAGTTATTTTTACTAGTGTGTGAGCTGCTTAAACATTTGTCTTTCTGAGTTTGCTGATTTATCTGAGCCACTGTCACAACTTATTTATTTATATTTTGGGGGCCCCAAATCACAAATCAATGGGGAAATTATATCCTTGGTTCTGGTTTAAACTAGAATTCATGCTGGAGCAGCTTTTGTTTTATACAAACAAATCACTGGAAATGGGAAGTAAACTGGTCTCAGAGTTGATAAATGCACAACCCAGCTGAGTGTGATGAATTATGCTGATGCTTGAGCTCATGTTTCTCCTTCTATAAACAAACATGAAATGAGTCCTCCATCATCAGATTAAAGAATCAGTGATGTACAACAGCTTATGTTTATTTACTTGACTATAATCCATCTCTGCTGGGGATTGTCCTGTCATAGTTACTGTGGGTTGTTAATTTCCACTTATTAGACATCGGTATATAATGATGAGTGGAAAAAATTTGGCTATTGGGTTTTTGTGTGCCAGCTTGATCATTGAGGCCTCTGGAAGTGGGGCGTAAAACAAACAATTCTCCATCACTACCCCCAAGATTTCAATGTACCATATAGCTTCAGCAAGAACAAAAGCCCATCGCCAAGTGAGTCATTGAGGCCTTTCTGGTTCATTTCACCATTAGCTGACACAAGTTTGAATGTTACTGGGCAATTAATGGTAATGAAATGCCACAAAGTTTTATGGAACTACGTCTGAGCTGGGTGTACCACTCTTATTCTGATGTGGAAATAATATTAAGGTATACAGCAAAGTATTAGCAGCTGGTACCAAGTTTTCTAACAGCTTACAGATTATTTGATTCCGTGTTTTGTATATTTTGTTACTGCCTGTTGGTCTTGTATGGAGCTATTAAACATGCATTTGACTACTCTTGAATTCATTCACTTGGCTTTAACTAGGTTATTTTTCAAGTGTGTGGAAGTGCAGTAATTGTGAGGGGATGTAGGCCACAGTTTCAGCACATCCTCTTGGCAGGTTCATGATCACTAGTTTTAAACACAAACACACGTGGCCCAGAGCTAGCTGGTTGTTCACCACACCTCGCAGCCCTCAGGTCAAGGTCACCCACCCATTTTGCTGAAGATACAAATTATCAGCAGCTTACCTTTGCTGGACGATAGTGATATATTCCTCCTGGAATACAGCAGATTGATTGCTTCACTCAGACCACACTCTATAAAGCACTATTACCTTACAAATAATACAGATGACCTCATTTCAGGATACATGTATGACCTCATTGCCACTGGCTACTATTGACAAACCTAATACAGTGTCAAACCCTGATTGACAGTGTTATTGTGGAAGTTAAAAGTCGATCAGTTAGTCACTTTTGTACTTTTATGCATCTGATTTTCCAGTGTTTTGTCATAATATATTGCACGACATTGCACAGTAACTGTACGCTGTAAGCAATTAGGCGTTTAATGATTTCAATCAACAGAAAATTACAATATTTAATCAGTGATTGTGTAAAAAATGCATCAAATACAATTGACAAATTATTTGCCAAGTACTCAAATGTAAGAATTTGGAGCTTTTTACAAAAACTGCAATAGAGGCTTTCCCAAAAGGCGTAATACTCTATCCGTTTTTATTTTATTTCTCACTTTAAACTGAGATTTTTTCTCACAACTCTGACACTTATGATTATAAACTGATTATATTTGGGATTCACATTTTGCAAGATGAAATCTTGGGCCCTGGAACTAGAATCCTTTTAGATCTTCATCTCCTGCTCTTGTCCATAGCTATGAATGAATGAACTGATTAAATCTCAGTTTGCGAAACACTTTTAGGTGATATGTTCAAATCAGCTTCTGCAGTCATTCCAGAACACAACTCTGTCTGTGAGAGTATAAACACGTTTATCTTACCTTTCACTCTCAATCTACAACCTCAGGTCATTAAGCTGATGGCTTCATTTTCATCTGACATTTTGATAGACACTTCAGGGACACAACGCCTGCACCAAGTTTCTGCTAGGATGGAAAAGGAGAATGTGGCCACTGTTAAATATGTCCTGCCTACTCTCCAGCATTCAGAGCTAACTGTCTCTGGGGTGTCATTTTCACAAAGTTTGCTTTTGTTACCAAATCCAGTATAACTATGATTTATTTAAAAATGTGCCAAATATTTAACATGATAAGTGAGTTGCTCTGACTCATTTTGGTGTTTGCATGAAAAAAATGTTAAATTCTGTTTGTTGGAATGACTAAAAGTAAATTTGTAGATAACGTTCATTTTTACTTTTTAAGTTCTCAAGATTGTTCCTCAGATGTCACATAAAGTGTGTGCAGTGTACATCTAAATGATAGAAACAATTCTCCATTTTGGCATCTTCTGTAACTGCATACATTTGATTTGCCACAGAATAAAAACATAGAAAAGAGAGAAGAGCTGAAATGTTGTAAATCATATACATATACAAAAATACAGTAGAAACAAAGAAAAGTCAAAGAAAATGAATTAAATTACTAAAATAATAGAAGCATCAAACTACAGCAGAGTCCATACTAGCAATACTTGGTTTTGTGAATAAAAAAATAAATAAAACAAAATAAAATAAAATCCTTTGAAAGACAAACAAAAATGTCTGGAGTTTGCTAAAATGCTTATTAACAAGCCACAGTGCTGCTGGAGAATGTCGTTTGGACAGATGAAACAAAACAAGAACTGTCTGATAATTCAGACAAGCACTGTGTCCACAGAAGAAACATGAAATGGAGAAAAGAACATAATCACAACTTTGAAATATGGAGAAAACTTTGTTATTTTCTGAAATTGCATTGTCGTCTGGCACTGGGTGTCTTGAATCTGTCCAGGTCGCAATGAAAATTGTCCAGACATTTTGGAACATACTTCCCAGCATCAGAGAGCTGTGTCTGCAGCTAAAAGCAATGGAAACTTTTTTTCTCTTCTGTAACTGTAAAGTTTACTATTCTATCTCTTGGTCTACCTAACTTCACATATTAGCTTTTGAAACAGTAAAGTTTCAAGAGTAACTTCTAAACAAATTTAGTTTTATAAAAACTTTTCAGTGAAAATTGTGTTTTTTGTTGTCTAAGTGGAAGAGTACCAACACTTTTAGTCACATCTGCGTATCTGTGCAGAATATACTCCTGCAGCGTGTATGTGAGCCAACATTCATATGTGTTTTTATGTCATCTGTTTGGGTTAAGCTCCTCTTACATTGCACTCACACTGCCTCTCTTGTAACGCACCTGCATTTACCCACCTTAAAAACTGCCAGCTGTGCGTTACCTTGAACTTTCATCTCTTCTCATTTAGCTTTTCCTGTTTGACAGGAAATGGCGGGTCAGCTGACCAGACAACGCTGCACACCTGCAAATCTAAATGCACCATTATCCATTATGGAAACATGCGATTGTTTTTACAGCAGCCAGTTATTTGTCCCCTCCCTTCAGTGAGTGGGGCACTGTTCCATGTGGAGGCCTCTTGCTTTCGATCGCCAAGCCACATGGTTTCCCCACATTTCATCACTCTCCTTCCCTTGTGGGCAGCTGTGCCAACAGCATTCGGTGGTTCAGCTCTGAAACCTCAGAACTCGTTGGGTTTGGCGCCAAAGCCTGAATTTCCTCGCACTCCTGGCTGCCCCCAACCCCACCCCATTCCTCCCTTAGAATCTTTACAAGTGTCTCAGTTCATACACAGGGCAGTCTGTATTCCTCTGACATGGTCACAGCCGTCGCAGGCCCCCCTAGGGATACAAGCCCTGCTCCGCTATCCACTAAAGCCCCAGAGGCTTGGCTCCTCAGACACAAAGCATGACCCTATGATATCATACTAGAGCATGTGCATATGTATAATCTAGGCAAAAGTGTGCTTATATGTCACCATGTAGTGTAAACTAAGTGTCTTGATCTGCAAAAAGCTTACATCTGACCTCCGTTTTAAAGCTGTCTGTCCCTGTTCAGGCTCTCCCTGTAGAAGTTCCCAGTTACCTAATGCAAAATCTGCAAGATTCAGATTGAGTGCACCCACCTTAAACCTTACAGTTTTCTTACAGAAGGGACACCACCTGCGCTCACTACAACTATTTTACGAAGAAAGGCTTGTGTGACCTTGATATGCCTTTTCTATGTGGGTGCAGAACGTTGCTGCTGACAGTTTTAAAGTCAGTTGTACCTCAGACACTCTGTGGTTTGATTTTGCATGAATCAGGTTGTGTGGGTGAGATTCAACACAACAAATTCCAGTAGATATAATGGTATAGTGATATACTATATACACACAGAGAAGATTAAAAAAACAGCAATGCAAGTTTATATTGTTCAGTTCATTTACAGCTCAAAGGCAAATGTTTGTTCTGCCAGTATTTACTATTTGCTCAACCGGTAATGTTTCATAACTGGATGGTATTGCTACAGTAAATTACATTTCATCATTTCATTTGAGCTGCTTTGGAGCTTGGAGTAAGCTCCAAAGCCAAGACCTAGCACCAACATTCAGTTTCATGTCACATACTGCTGTTTTTAATTTCCACTACTGAAAAAGAGACATATATTGCCTATATTGGAGTTAAATTCACAGAACGATAGGCAATTTTAGCATTGGGTTAAACATTTTAATTGCCAACAAGTGAAAGGAAAACCATTTTAGCAACCTTGTCATTATAGGAAAGTGAACAAATGTGTGATGTGCCTTTTAATATACACGAAAAAACTAAAAACTAAATGAAGTGTGATATGTATCCAGTCACAGTTGCTGCGTCAGTGCTTGTGGGGGTTGTGGACAATAGTATAGCATGTTACTCCCCTCATGTTGTACTCCTATCTTCTCTCAGAACACAGCCTCCTTTCACGTCTGTCACTCCGCTGATTAAAGGCCAAGTCCTCAGTGTGTCAGTCTGCCGCACAGCACATTTACAAGGGTTCTGTTTACTCATTTCCTTCTTGATTCATTAACTTAACCACTGAAAAGAATTGGCTTGCAGTGGCCCTGTGACAGTGTAAATATGACTTTACTGTGAATGCATACAGATTCTCATGCAATAGTGTAATGATCCAATACATTACAAGAGTACATGCTGGCTTTGTAGACAGCTTTAATCCCACAGTTATGCTTTGTGTGGTATTTGAGCCCAGAGTATAGCATGTCAAGCGATCTTCAAATTACTTAGCTGGTCTTAAAGGAGTTGACTTTCTGTGACACATTATGCTTTCAAAGAATATCATGCATTGTTGCAAGTCTGAACAATCATGCAGAAGTGGTATGCAGCTGTACTGGAGCAGTGGATCAAAACTTTAACGACATTATAATTCTGGAGGTTTACACAGGCACCAGAGTTGGGGAGGAGAAGCAGACAAACGGAGCAGCAGCAGCCCTGACACATGGCCCACATTCACAGCCGCCTCCCACGTCACTGTGCTCCTCAGAGAAAAAGCCCCTTTTGTTTCCCAGTGCAGGGAGGGAGGAAGGTCTCTGGGGTGAACCGCCACTCCATCGCTCCACCAGCCGTAAAAAAAAAAAAAAGACAGCAAAAGGAACCGGACTTCCCACTGTTGCCTGGCGTCCTCCCTACTCACTCCCTGCTTCAGCACACAAACACAGGCTCATCAGTAGTACAACTTCTAGAGTTGCAATTGTCTTTTCCTGCTACTTAATTAGGACAGTCTGCATTGTTGCATTAAAGATGTCTCCAACAATGACTTTGCTGTGAATGCATGTCGTCTGCTAATACCATTAGTGGAGGAATTTTTATCCTTTTTTTAGTAGCCATTCAGTGCAGTGCACAATTATGAAAACTATTCCATTACAAGGAAAAAAAAAAATCAAAAAAATGTTCTCCTATATATTTAGTTGAAATAGACTTTTAAAAACAAAACTTGCTGGCAATGTGGAAAGAATCTGTTAAAGGCATCAGTGAGCCAGACTCACAGCTATCAGTCAATACATTAACATGTGACTGGTCTTCTCTTCGCTTCAAGCTAATTACTTTAACTACTGGGAGATCTCACTGTGGCTAATTCTTAGCTTTATTCACTCCACAACAAACACAGAAAGGCCACTAAATGTTTTTCTATGATTGCTGAAATAAGTTAAATTACATGTCTACAAAAACATAAAATACACCTATAACCTCTTTTGTTTAGAGTTTAACCAAAAAATATAGTACGCTCTGTAAGTGAGAGGCAAGAGGAGGAACAATGTGGTTATCTTCTGAGCCTCGTGCTAGAGCTAGATCGCAAGTTGTGTGTTTAAGTAAAACTACTGTAGTTTCTTCTGAAAAATGTATTAAAAATAAAAGGTTGCAGAATTGGCTTCTATGTGTTATATTATTAGTTATTAGATTTATTTTTTAAATATTATTACAGATTAATATGCTGTACTATATAACAATCTGTTATCAGCAAATCAGAGATAAAACAACACTTGCCTAGTGTTGTTAGTAAAGGAGCATAAAATGGAAGTTCTAGTATAGATTAAATCAAATTTAGTGCATCAAATTACATTCAACCACTAGAAAACACAGTCATATACCAAAAACATCTACCATGTACATCTTAATTAATTTAATATGTCCATTTACATATTTTGTTTGTTTAATATGTGATTGTGCAGCAACCAACCTTTGCCTCACAGTTTGGATGTAGCATCCCAAATTTCATGATTACAAACTGAAATAATGAGATTTACGAATTACACATTTAAAACTGTGTTTTTATTCGTACAGAAATATGTTCATGTTTTACATAACTTTGTAGTTACAAATTGTAAAAAGAAAAAAATATTAACGCTATTAGCATCACAAACAGGAGCGTAGATCTCAGAGAAGCTTGATGTTACTGTATGAAAAGTTAAGCTCTTCAGTATATTTTAGAAGTGGTGTGTGCTTGAAGCTTGTTGCTCAGTATGAGCGAAAGGGGCTTTTTCCAACAGTAGCTCTCAAAGTTGTCTCCATTTTTGTCCATCATCTACCCTTGCACTACTGCAGAACATGATAGGCACACTTTCTAGTTCAGAGAATTTATACAAACCTGCTGTGAATTCTCTCCACATGTAGTACAATGAAGGTAATCAGAGCTATAAAGAAATGCTCAAATACACCAGTTTCTTAGCCAACATTAAAATATAATTTTTATTTTTATCACTTCTATTATCTCCACCAGAATCAGTCCTCCCTGACCTTGTTGTTTGTCCTGAGACCCAGAAGAGATACCACGCAGGGGAGGGGTTGGGGAGAGTAAATAACATCCCCAAAAATGGGCATTAGCCCAAAAATCTCCTGCTCATTGAGAAAAAGAAACAAGTGCTGGATCACTTGATGCATTAGCCTCAAACTTACTTTGTCCTTAAGACTCTCAGTACTGTTTACTCTAGCAGTCGGTGATAAACTTTCAGTCTCCTAAATTAGCTTCCCTCAAGAGGAAGGCAGTCCGGCTCAGTTCCTCTCAATTTGCTCAATGTCAAGCTCGCCTCCAAGCTGATACACGTCCTTCCTCATGCTACACAACCCCGCCCACAGAGGCTCACTGTCTTTGCCATTGGTTGTTCCTGGTGTCACGTTCCCACAGTCAATGTAGTTCCAGTCCACCTCTTCAATTGTGGGGTCTGATGACATTTTTCTGGTGATCTCACCCTCTTTGGCCTGAGGTTGAAGGTTCTCCAAGCAGTGTTCATTTGCAGATGAGTTGTCAATGTCGCACTGAGTGGAGCTCCTGAGAGTAGGGATGGTCTGGCTTGACTCACAGCTGTCTTCGACTGTGACCCCAGGAGAGCTAAGGCTGTGGAAATTCTGAAGTTTCTGTAAAAGGACAGAAAGGACAGAAACATATAACTAATGTTTTAAAGGAAACAAGGATACACTTAAACAAATATGTCAAATCTGGTGTCCACGGTCTGCATGGTAACGGCATATTTGGTGTGGAAATCAACAAAACATTTTTCTTCATCTTGGACTATGACATGTCCTAACAAGGACAACACTACACTAAAAGTATGCAGCCATCTTATGAAAACAATCCCTCTACTGTACTCACACAGTATGTGGGAGAGTCACTAAGTTTATAGCTGGACACGGCGACACAACCACTATAAAATAAAATTTAACAAGACTTACTTTTTTGTTTTTACAAATTTTGTCTGCAATACATACTAAACCAAGTGGTAAGTGGGTGAGTGAGGCTATGCACTTTGTGGTCCAACAGGAACCCAGGCCAGCAAGTGGCCAAATACCCAGAAGGCAGATATCATTCATGTCAGCCTTTTGACTCTGCTGGCCTTTCAGTGCCACTGCACAATGAACACATACATCTGGGATCCTTAGGCAAATCCACAAGTCCTGTGACAGCTGTGCACAGTGGAATAGGGACCTTTAGGACAGAAGCTTATCCAATCTGTACAGTTAATGTGGAGAAAGCAGGACAGCTGCGTCATGCCTGACCACTACAGGGTTAGGCCAGAACGACACAGGATAATAGGGCCTCTGTGAAACCTCCTGTCACTTGTGTGCTTATGTAATGCTCAACAAGTATGGTACTGTTGGGAAGCCAAGAATACAAACTATGGCTGCAACTAATCAAACAATTAATTAAAAAAATGTTTTTTTTTATTCAGTTAGGTTGTTTATAAAATATCACAAAATAAGGATGCATCCAATACTTGTTTAGCAGGTATGGTTACCCAGTTCATCATTAACTGTATAACAGTATAACTAAGGCTGATCAGTGTTTTGAAATCAAGTAATATTCACACGCTTTATTACCCATCAGAGACACTCAGAGCTACGATTAAAGTTAATGTAAAATTATTATCCATGGCTTTGACAGAGTAGCAGTGAGAAAGGTCTGCACTGGGCAGCAGATCAAAAAGCACCCTGCTGTTTTTCTTGGCTCTGGTCAAGTGGGTGCACTTGTCAGTAACTCTAACAGGCCAGTGTCTTATTGCTGCCTTCTGCATTGGCACTTCAGGACCAAATCCTGGGAACAAACTGATAAGACCACAAGTTTAAAGAATGAAAAAGAAAGGAGAGCAGAAAGTCTCCCATCCTGACCTTGACTCTCCATGACTAAAAGCTGATCAATAACTCATGAAGCCCAGTTGTGGCAATGATCCACCCACTGAGCTGAATTTACAGAAATCAATAGCTCTTTACCCAACACACATCTCTCCTTTGCCACAATCTATAACCCCTTCCACAGCTGCTCTACTTCCTGACATTCACAGAGCCACAGTAAGCCACGCAGAGCGTAGCAATTTCTCTCTGGGTAAACTATACCGCTGTGTGGATGAGAGGACACTTTAGAGGCATACTCAGCACGGCGACCAATCTGAATACTAAGGTGACTTTGAATACTGATAGGGTGATGCGTGTGAAGCATGACAAAGTCCCTGAGTTGAGTGTCAGGCAAGCTTACTCCCATCATCAAAAATGAACATCTCTTCCACAGAGATTTCCTGAATCTTCACATTTGAAAAGCTGAACCTGCCAATGGTTTGGCCAGTGTTTTCTGATAAGCTCACTGTCAGCTGATTATTCTTATCAGCACTGCTTATTGGTTAGTTGCATAACTGGGTCGAGATATCAAGGAGCTGTTTCCTGAAACCAGAGACAGTGAGATAAATCGAAAAATATCTTTTAAAAGAGCTTCTACTTAAGCTGAAAATGTCAACGTCATAGCACTCCCTTCTTAAAAAAGGAACAAAGAATACAATACGGGAGGAACAGTGGGAAAACTCCAGCACTAAGCATCTCAGCACCCTGACAGTTCTCTGTAAAAACATTGTTGGTTGCCTCACCTAAGGCTCTTTTCTCAATGCTGACCTTGTCCCTGTTTGGAGTGTAAGTGGCATCTGCTTGACGTGTCACAACAGTGTTGTTGTTAAGACAATGCTGAACTCTGGGTGACTTTCTCTGAAGGGCCATGTCCAGTTCTGTGCTTATGAACCAGCTGGTCTATGTGTGAAACTTTCCTTACACGTGTCAGTGTACATCTTGAGCAAAGAGACAAATGGCTGCCAAGATATGATCAGTTCTTTCATCAATACGACCTCATCTAATCAGTTTACTGGCTTTTTAATTCCTGCTTTGATCAACTCATTAACAGACATACTGGGCAAAGTTTGCTTTATGCTCTGCAATTGAAAATGCATACCCATATAATGGGCTGTGAATGAATGATCATTTAATGAGAGTGCCTGTAGCAACACTTTGAGGAGTAATGAGGGAGAACAGACACACTGGTGTGACATTAGTTGGAAGTGTCTCTTTATCCAACATAGAGGGTGCAAACTGCTCCCTAGTATAACCAGTAAGTGTTACTGAGACTGATGGAACAAGCTTACAGCTGGCATGTCATTTCCTAAGCTTTATGTCTCAAATGTGGGACAGTGCCATAGAACAGGGGTCCCCTAATGGCAGACTCCGGTCTGCATCTAGACAGCATTCAGTAGCGCTGTGTGTGTCCAGCAAAAGTAACTGGTTAAATTTGTGTCTACAGGAACTCAGCCCTCACTTACACCAGAGACAGCTGTAAAGCATTGGGATCTACACACACAGTGCAGCAGTAGCAGCACATTAGCAGAGCAACAGGTTCTGCTGCCTGTGAACATTATACATAAACGCTCATGCAGCCACTGAGAGGACCGTTCAAAATTCATGCTTTAGTCAGTCTACAACAAACACAGATAGGCTACTAAACCTGTTCTGCTATGCTTGCTAAAAAATGTTAAATTACATCTCTGAAAAACATAAAATACACCTATAAACTCCCAGTAAACTCTCAGTAACCAGAAAATATATTTGTTTCAACTTGTTCAACCCTCATTTATTAATCAGGCTATTAATTTACTTGAAATAAAATATTACAGCCTAAGCCACACAGTTCAAGTTAAATGTCCTTACAAAATAAAAAACACTCTTTGAAAAAAAACAGGAAAAATACTCACAGTTATGTTATTGTTTAGTTACTTTAAACAAATACACCACATTTCCTCCATTATACCGCAATTTTACCATTTTATATATATATATGTTTGGTTTTTTTTGTTTTGTTTTTTTTAATGAAAAATCAGTGTGGACCTCGACTAGAGAGGACTTGAAGTGACCGGACCTCTTGGACTTTTAGCTGAAGCATGTATAGTATTTGTTTTAGTTATTAATATTTTTAAACACCAACCTGGGTCATTTTTGCCAGGTCCAGTGAAGGCCTCTGTTTGTGTGAGTCAGCTGGTCTCCTGCGCTTCACACCAATCTTCTTGTCGTTGAGGACACATGGCTGTGAGCGGCTACGAGCAAGACCCCCCTGTCGTTCTAGCTCTGGAGTGGAGTCAGGGGAGCTGGGGGGTGAGGGTCCACGAGGCTCCACAAGACATATCTGTTCATGTGAGAGGTAGAGGGGCTGCAGTGACGGCTCGGAAGACAGGGGCATGGAGGAGGAGGGTGTAAGGCCGGTGAAAGCTGAGGAGCAGGGGGGGTGCTGGTTGAAGTAGGGCAGCTCCAAGGTATTAGAGCGGGCAGGAAGGCTAAAGCTGGAGCTACGCTGCATGGCCGGGAAGCTGAGCTGCGCATTCCCAACACCAGAACGCTGGACACTGCCTCCACTGTGGCACCTTCTCTTCTCCACCGCTGTCCACACACGAGAGCCCTGAGGGCGCCAGGTAGAGCGGCACCCACCAAGCTCATCTGAGCAAGACAAGGACCGGCACTGCCTCTTGCTGGGGGGTGCAGTGGAGTGAGAGGATGCGGTCTCAGTCAAGCTAAGGTTCTGCAATAAGCTGGAGATTGTGCTCGAAGTGGGTCCTACAGCCCAGTCCCAGTGGGATGAACTCTTGTGTACCTCAGGCAGGACATCCCACAGACTTTCTAGGCTTGTCCCAACTGGCCTTTGCTGAATGGCACAGCTGTGACCCACTTCACGCCACCCGCTTGTCTCTGCAACAAAAGACCAGATTGATTCCAATTAAATAACCTTTAAAAATAAGATGACAGATTAAGGCACAAGCCCAAAATATAGAATACATCACATAGAAACAACACTTTAATTTAATATTTAATAAAAATATTTAATACTGGTGGTTTGATTTGTTTATACGTGTGTTCACAACATTTTTATTAATGTATCAAACTACCATGACTACAGAGTAGATCTTCAGAATAACTAGGTAATTCTGCTATAATTTTTTAGAAATTTCCTAATCTTTATTTCTCATCAGTAATGTCGTCACTCTTGTTTAAAGGACTACATTTTCCCCTGATGTCAGATTCATACTAGGATTATTTCAAAAAACAACAACAAAAACATCACACTGCGGGGTGTGCAAACTCCTTTAGAACAAAACAATATCAAAATCATCTAGGCACAAATCTCTGAGAACCAGAGAGGATTAAAAGCAACCTTCACTTGTCCAAGGTCCTTTGATTATGAGAAGGTAAGTATGGCAACCAAAACACAGATAACATCCAGGACAGTGCTCCAGTTTAAGTCAGCATGTTTCTCCCAGCTTGTGTACTTTGTATGACACTGCTCACTGCTTTGTGTAATTGCCACTAAAAATAAATCCTGCCCTCCAGGCTCTGGTTTAGCGTCACTGCCTGTAAGCACAGCTGAAAGGGAACGGAACTCAATGTCTAACTGACCTGATATCATCCCTCATTTCAGCAGGAGTAAGGTTTGATAAAATGTGAATAACCGACCATAAACATTCAGACTAAAGGTTATCGCCTTGTTTGTTGTTGCAATATACACTTCTTCTGTGTCAGACCAGCTGCCATCACTGCTTGTCTGTGCCAGAGCACAAACTACCAGTCCAGGAAAGCACCTGTCGCTGCAACAACAGAAACTGAGTAGCTGAACGGGTCAGCCAAGAGAACTGGTCAGTCAACTCTAACTCAGATACTAACTGTTGAGGCCACTACCTACCCCTGGTATGCAAAAGGTCCCTTCTTCACCAGAGATTAAAATCTCCAAAATACCATCTAGAGTACAGGCACAGGAAGGAGAACAAAGAGCAATGTAACATCTACTGGTACTATTGTGTTCTCTGCCAGGACTTTGCCAATCTTTCACACTCAGGTACTAGAAGGACAGAAAAATGTAGTCCTAAAATACAAAGACAGTTATATTAAATAGCTAAATGTGTTAAAACAAAATTGCCACAGAGGGTCTGCGTATCCACAGTTTGAAGCTCACTGAAGTACCCTGAGATCCCTATCTAATAATATGCTGCTAACATAGTCATTTTGAAAGCAACACCTGTCAGACATGTTTCACATAATGTTGTGTGACCACTGATGTGATTCAGTGGTGACTGTTCTGCCAATTTCAGTGAAATGTTACAATATCACAAACCCTCCAAGCTGCTGCTGTCACTCAACACTTGACATTTCCTGGTCTCTACAAACTGTTCAGGGGCATTGCAAATACATAATAATAGGTCATATCTTATACACTGACAGACAGCAATGGTCCAGATGCTCTGTTACTGATACAGACTGTGGACAATTTATGGCAATGTTAGAAAAATGGAATCAATATGATGAAGTGTCTTGATGTGATAGGTACCTGTAATTTATTTTCTTGACAATTACTTAACTAAATTTCTACTACACTACAAAATTATCCATATCAGCCATTCATGTTTCAATGTGTATAAAAAAGACTCTTACCCATGAGGCCACAAGAGAAAAGTGCTGTCCCTTGACTCATGGTCTGTGTCTGGAACTGCAAAAAGAAAGATTTGTCAGAATACCAGAAAACTGAAACTTGAGGGATATGTTTCATAAATAAATAATAAGTAAAAAATGCAAGCCCCAAGAGTGTATGTTGTAGAACAATTTTGCCGAGTTCCACAATAAATGTCTCTGATTGATGGTCAGCCCCAGAGCATGATGATTTCATTTCACGTGGCTGAGAGGGCAAACACGGTCCATAATAGTGAGTCAGAGTTATTTAACCTAGTGGAACTACAATATGCTACTGTCATTTTAACTGAACTAAATGGAACACAGAGGATTCATAACCAGATGACAAACACCCTGGTTAGCATCTATTACAATGCAATTATTAGTAATTTTTACAAAAACAACAACAACTCTAATTCCTAGTTTTCAACATTCAAATAATTCCTTTCACATCATTTTTCTGAGATTAGGTAAGGCAGCACTTCTCAACAATCCTTTTTCCAACACATCCCACTCATGGGATACTAAAGGTCACAAAAGTTGATAAAATAGGAAAATACAATGTGGAGCCATAAAACTGCTGTGTGAGTGATGAATGGCTAGCAACAATCTCCTTATTTAGAGCAACACCTTGTCATCTTCCTACTTAACAAGCACAGCTGAGGTATGTTGGCAAAGCGACATGCAAACATAAATGACACATTTCATACACGCAAAAAATGTTTACATAGGGAGAAAGTAACCTCTCACCGAGTCCAAATCTGTAATTTTGGATATTACATCATCAGCACCCTTCTTTTCCAGTGTTTTCTTGTAAATGATCACCATGGCAACACACATGATTGTCCCAAGGCGTTCCAGTGAGGACAAGAAAAGCTGGAGGCCATCTTGACGAGCATGGTGTGAACAGACTGGTTTCTCATAAGCTTAAGTCCTCAGCTCCTTCAGGAATGTGCTTCACTCCTCATCCCAATCCTGAGTGGACACAGAAAGATGAGCACAGGATTAGAATTCAGTACATTTCTGACATTCTGTCAACCATATAAGCAGAGAGCAATCCTGGTGGATTGAGCAGGAGGACAGATCTCCTGGCTGGAGGCCCTGAAACACACCATTAAAGCAGAGCAAGCCCAGTGCTCCCCTAAAACTCAGTTGAAAACCTTTCTTGTGAGAATCAAATGCTCACTCCCTGTTGAAGATATTTTGAAAAGTTTACATTTGCAGCTTTGCAGATGATTGCAGCTGGATTTACAGCAGTTAAAACTAAGAGTCTCTGTGAGGTTGTACGAAGGCACAGTAATGATCTGAGCTAAATGCTAATGTCAAGATATTCTCAACGATAATGTTAACATGTTGATATTGAGCCAGTACAATGTACCCTGTTTGCCACCTTAGTTGTTTGAGCATGTTTGCTACAAAATAGCAAACATTATCATGTTATCACACAATACACTCATAGATGATGACAATGACATTTGTTTTGTAGGCATTTGGTCACAAACTAACACATAAAACAGATTTGATGCGTAACGTATTTTACAGTTTTATCAGATGATGCCACTAGATAAAACATAATCAAATGTGATCATGCTTTTTGAGATATTTAAGTCTGTACAGGATAATTGTTTGACATTGACACCACACCTTGAACCACAATACTAAAATGCATCACAACATCCTGAATGCTCTCAAAACCACTTCTCAACCATGTTTCTATTGTTGACATGTTCATAATTAGTTCATTCATGATGACACATTTTGACCTTTATAATTCATATTAACTGTTACTAAGCTGCAGTCTCTTGCAACAGAGCAAGTTGCGTACAACTGCGAGTATTTAACACTTAAAAGCAACTCATATACATGGTCCTCAATGTTTTCTAAATCTCCCGAATCACTCGTCACATGAGCAACCTGTTCAACATCTGAAAATGACACGGAAGGTAGAATTTCAATGGAGGTCAGCAGTTTCACAAGTTCCTTTTATTTTTTGAGTGAGGGAACAACAGTCATTTTAAACGTTGACTATATGGTCTCTAAATTGAAATTACACTGCATTTTCACTTCCACACCAACATGTCACCAAAAGTGGAACTCTATACCTTGTTTGTTTCTTGCTTGTCTATGTGAGGGATTATCAGTCTTCTGAGACCAGGGTTTCTCAAAGTGATCCATACTGGAGCACACAATAGAGGAATAGAGCAAAGTCAAAGTTGTGTAATTGAATCCTCAGGGGCTGGCTGGGAATAGCTGACCTTGCGGTTATCAAAACAACTCTTTTCGCATTGGTGCCGCACCATGATTACAGTAAAACAGCTGATTAGCCACAGATGCAAATCTATACAACCACGGCGGGAGATTTTTTACTGCCCCAGATCAGTTTAACTTGATACCACATCAGGTTGGAAACTGAAACAAAGTGCAGAGGGCACAAGATAGTTGTATGATGCCTGCAAGGCAATGTTGTGTCTGTCTGAATGACAGAACGACTGCAGGCAGAAAAAAGGGAAACAGAAAGATGTTGGACGTGAAACAAAAGAGCACTCTGTGAAAAAGATGAGATACCGTGGGAAACAAAAGAGACGACATTGGAGGTTGCGGGTGGTGGAGTAGAGCGTGTGTGCACAGAGAGAGGACAGCATCACAAGACCCCGAGGGAGCTGACATAGTGGAGGTGGTGTCTGCATTCACCATATGACTTCTATTACTAGCACTTATCATGTCAGGAAAACAACTTAAGTGCAAAGATGTTTTTGACAGAGTTATACAAAAAGATCAACATGTTTCAAGAACAACCAGCAGCTCTATATTGTGGCTTCTGTGAATAAAAAAAGAACAGATCAAAGTATGCAACTGGTCTAGGTCAGGACAGGTTATTCTGTGCATGACCATTAACCACACAGATCAGTGTTTCACAGCAAAGATAACTCGGGACGTGCTAGAGTAGAGGAAACTGCTGCTTATATATTACACTTAATGGCTTGGTGATGGATGCAGATGGCACTAACACAGAAAGGAAAAACCTCGCCTGAAGAAATTTAATTGGCAAAGATGAGAACAACTCTTTAACTTAATGTTTATCCAAACAAAGAAAAAAAACACAAATTATGTTTTCTTTCCCTAGAAAAATGGAAAAAGTCTAACTGACATGTTGGACTTTCCACTGTAAACAACATCTATTACTTTTAGCTACAGAGAACTGCAACAATTTATCATCTTTCTCATGCTCAGGCATTACGTTTTCATCCCCATAAATCTGAGCTGAGTGCTTTAAATGGGCGAGGTTTATAACATAATTATAAACATTCCTCGGATCCATGACATAACATGAACACACAATTATAAAAGCCTAACCTTGCCCCACAGCCTTTGAAAACCATTCAAGCGTGACGGTTTGTGAATATAAAACATATTTAGAAACGCTGGCAAAGGGCAGTCTACTTTTCTCTACTAGTCAATGCAAACCAGTAAACCTGATGCTACAGACATACTAAAACCATTTTTTCCAATGCTTAATGAATACACCTTATGCACTCACCTCATACTGCATGCACTGCTGAGTTCAAAGATGCAGATGAGGCTGTAATCTGTAAAATAAGGTGTCTAGAATTTCTGCCCAGGGGGTCACTCCCCCTCTGACGTCAAAACCTGAATCACCTCCATAACGATGCTACCATTATCTGGAATCAGTGGGAGTCTCTACATTTCTGCAGCCTGATAGCCCTTTATCTGGGTTGGGGCAGCAACCACTTTGACAAGCGAGAAGTCGAATTTCTGAGAAGGGGAAGAACGTTGCAGGACGTTTCCTTCAGACTGCAACACAGTTTGCACTGACAGAAGTCTTCCTAAAAGACAACAACAACGCTGAGTCGGACAAGCTGATGGGTCTCCACACTTCCTTTGTGGTTACATAGAACATTTCAACCATCACAAATGTGGCGTGTCAGAAAAAGCAAGTTATCATGCAGCATAAATGAGCGCTAGATAGGACAAGAGAGGAAACCACAGAGTACATTGGGACAACTATAAAGCAGAGGCCTATTTTAGAGTCAGCTCTGTTTCCAAAAACGTGACCAGATCTTGCTGTATATTCTATACATGATCAGATACAGTGGTGCATTACTGTACTTTTTTAAGATTCTTAAATCATGGTCAGGTTAAATCTTAAACCCAGACTGTCAGGTTAGCCATTACTATAAGCATCTAAACTGCAGTCACCCTTGAAAGCTCCATTTCCCACTTAGAGCAGCTTTTCCATACATTGCTCAGACTGTAATCCCATGGGTTAGGGCAACATTACATAAGGATTTGGCAGCTTTGTGTCTGACAGACAATTAGAGCTAATACTAATCCATTGTATGGCACTTGGACAGCTGGTGGAAAACAACACTGTTTGATATGAACGTTGCATCGTGTATACTGAACACAAATATGTTTATTAAGTACAAGACTATTTATCCTATAATCTATCACACATGCTTCAATGTCTCCACCAAAGTGTGAACTAAAAACTTAACATAAAAGATAACCTCCTTTGACATTCCAGTCGGATCTGTGTCCTGCTCTCAACAGTCCCAGCATTGTGGCCGTCTCTGTAATCTGAGCACCTGCTGCGCACCTGAGACGGCCTGATTTGAAACCCAACTGAGGGATTTGTGCTGCTCTTCATGACCACGTCACTTCTTGAGGAAGGAAGGAATGCCGAGTAAAAGTTTAGCTACCCCATTCTACAAAAAAGATTCCCTGGGAGAAAATATGCATGTTTCTATAAAGCCTTTGGCCCTTGTTGACTCTTTCTTGGAGCTGCCCATATTTGGACTTGGTAGTTTATCATGTCATAATAGTGACTGTGTTGACAGATCTTATTATAAAAGACAGGAAGATGTGCAAGGAACATGAAAAGTGGATGACAAAGTGGCAAACCAGTTGTGCTTTTTCAATGAATTTGATATTTGAAGTCAAGGACTTTCTGTGTTGGGGGTATTAATTAGATACCACAAAGGGCAGGTGCCACTAAGTTCTTCCACAGCTGAATAACTGAAAAAAATGTATGAAACTCACTGTAGGGTGAGGCCCAGCCCACAGCTGTCTGCATGTTCCCAGAATTTAGGCTATGTTGAACAGGAGGCACACTCTACATTTGAAGCTGTGAGTGAATAGTCAGAAATGAGCATGGCTGGGGGGATTCAATAGTAGTTATCAGGCTCAGTTGAGGGCCTGGGGTACAGCCAAGGTCTCACAAGCATGCAGCTGCCCACTTACCATAAACACAAAGGCTCAGCATGGCTATGCATGACAGCCAAAGAGGCCTACGTTTTAAAGCAAGCCTGCTGTTTAATTATCTCATACATAATCACTTGCACTGTATATATTTGTCAAGAACAAGAGCTTTGTTGAGCTCTATAATCAAGACTTTCAAAAAACTTGTCCAAGTCGGAGAGAAATGCTGTCCACTTTCAATTACAAAGAGCTGATGACACAACATCCTTCGACTTCCACAGCAGAATAAGGTTAAAGGACATAAATAAGTCACATTCAGTAAAGAGAGTTCAATTAACTTATAATAAAGTTTAGCAATGGAAAAACACATCAGAGACACGAATTAAGGTGAGAATACCAAGAACAAGTGATGAGTCAGTAATATCAACATCATAATAGCGGTATTACAATACACAAGTTCTTAATGAGTCTTAAAATATAATAAATACTTTTAGTGATAGGAACAATGAGGAAAGAGGAATCATCTGCAAGGTTTGATAGGCAGCTTCTGTTATACGCAGGCTAAAACTGTTAAACTGCTTTTTTTTTTTAGATGAACTTGCCAACCCTCCAGGTGGACGCTTCTCAATTTCAGAAGAAAAGGCTCTGAAAACTGAGCTCGTCCAAGTAACCAGCACAAACAGTCCCTTAAACCCCTTTTCCAAAATCCCTCATGAAAGGGAAATGAGTTTGGCAAAGAAATCGGTGCGACGGGAGCTCACAGAATGTTACACACAGGCTACAGAGCAAACAGGATTTTGAACTTGAGAGAAAACCATAAGCTACTGATGATAAAATATGAGATGTACATACTAAAAAAGGTAAAATGATACATCTGTACTTAGACAGTAAGATTCCTGTTTTCCTCTATTTAACTTTTATGTATATAAAAGTTAAAAAGTTATGCATATTCATTTATATATGAACTTTAGCAGTCATAATTATGGCAATAGGTCTCTCTAAGAAGTTCAGGGTTAATAAACTTCTGTGTTTAGGATCCTACTGAGCACTTAAAATGCAGAATCTGTTGGACTGTGTGTCAGCAAGCCCTGTGATCATACCTGAGGGGAAGGTTGGCTAGATAAAGATAAGGCAACATCATGCCACTGCAACTCCACGAAGTGTAACAGTCTGAGAATGACCCAAATTACACGAGCAAATAGTTTATATAAAAAAAGGTCTTACATTTGTCACCAAACAACACTGACCTGCCTTAACAAGTGTTCTATACATGAGTGAAAACCCAGTTTGAGATTAGTGTGTTTGCAGTTCGCATAAAATGCTATTAACCCAAGGAAGATATTATATATTTGTTAAATCAGTGGAACACTGGGTCACTGTGTCAGCTAATGTGATTAAGTTTATACTTAGTGTCAGATGCCAAAAAATCTAAGCACACTTCTGGTGTTACATTAAAAAGAGGAATGCATGATACTGTCATGAAATCTGGTAATTAAGTTACCAGGCATAATTTTAAACCTCTGCATATGTTCTAACATGATTAAGCGTCACATTAACTCAATGACATTTGTTTTATTCATCTTTTTTTATCATCACACTGACTCATATTGAGCTATTGAGTAGTAATACAGATATAATAAATAGGTAAACAAGGTAGATAGAAAAAAAATCTGTTATAGTAATACAAAAACAAAGACAAAAGGCAAATAGCTAAGGTAATACACATGAGCAAAAGTAGCTAAGCTAACTTTCTGGTGCGACGTTCAGCTTCGTCGAAGAAGTTACTGGGACACTTAAAATTACATTTGTCAGCACAACAATTGCCGTTTATTTTACTCGCAAACTTTCCCCACACCTGAGGATAACATTTTATGAACTACCCACAGTTGCTAGATAATTAGCAAACTCTTCATATGACAACACACACAGACGTTACAACTCACGAGCATCGCGGTGAACTCCTCTGATCTCCAGGCACCTGGTTAGTCTCAGTTGATCATGTTTGTTTTAGCGAAAAGGCAGAACAAAGTGTCAGGCAGGAAGCAAAGCGAGTAGTTCACTTCACGTCCTACTCCAAGCAGCTCCTACAAACTACAACATCACCCCAGTGCACTACTGTCCAAAATCGCACGCTCATGAGCCTGTGACAACATACAAGGCTAATACCACTTCTGGCAGGGGCGGGTGTGTCAGATAAGTTATTACTACTTCTATATATTTACCTTTAACGCGTTTGCATCTGCATTATCTAACTTATTATTACATATTGCTCCAAAGCTATAATGTTCTAAACGTATTACTAACTGTATAACTGTAACTGTATTACTTTTTTTGCAACATACCACCCCCGCTTCTATGGTTTAATCCACGGTGCAATAATGAAAAGTAATCTCGGTTGTGAGCTGTGCATATAGACAAGGTACTTTTACAGCATGCAGTGGTGTAACGTGATAACCTAGCAACTGTGTGGGATTTACAGAGCCAGATTACGTGAGAAAAAGAGACAAGTGGGTTTTATATACAGAGTGTTAGTTCCCCTTCATAAAATGAGTTCCAATTTAGCATGTGTTGGTTTAAAATAAATACATTTATTACAAACAGATACCCTCCTTAAAGGATGTGAAATCTGGTTTACAGTATATGCATATATATTGTAGACACATGCACACATAATGTGCACTTATTTGACACTTAGATTTATCAAAGTAAAACTACTACAGTCAAATAAAACTGTCCTGCAAAACGTTTGTGGAAGTGATAATGTTGTACTTTTTAGAAGAAATTAACTTTTTTTTGTTTGTTTTTGCTTCTACAGTAATGTGTTGTACTCACAACTGTCACAATGACAACTCAACACTCTATTATAAATAACAGAAAGACCTCTCGGCATAACAGCCTCCAGAATGATCGTACATTTGACTCAATGCTAAAATAGTTTAATCAAAAACTGAGCGTCATCACCTTCACGGAAGAAGGACTCATTGCAGCACTGTTGTTTTATACTACATGAGTTTTATGCACCCAATTAGTCAACACACTTGGTTATGATGGAAATTCATAACAATAACATATTGCAATAGTAATAATTGAACTGCACATTTATAATTCAAAACAGCTGATTTTCAGTGAAGGTCCCAGACTAGGCCCCACTGAGAAAATTGATAAACATCTATATTTTATTATTCCTATCACATCACTATGTACAGTAAGTGTGTTTATATTGTGGGGGATGAAGTTAACACTCTGGGCCTCAGAAGGGTGGGGAGCTGAGGCTCACCCCTGGCAGACACTATTGTTAATCAAGGAGTAACATCTGTTGTGAGCCACTAATCTCCCTTACACTGTCAAATTGCCCTCCACGGTTTTAGACTGTCTGCCTTTGTGTTAATATGGATTTGTACACCACCCTGTACACTACAGTGTGGGGCAGAAAAGTAATTTTACCAAAACCCTACAAAGTGAGTGATTTACCAGAAACTTTTTGTTTTCCTAAAATGCACTGTTTACACTTTAGGAAACTGATGATGATACAAACAGTTAACAGCACTGAAGCATTCAACAAGTCTGGCACTATGTGCTGTGACTAGCAAAACCATAGGGGGCAGTATCCACCTATCACAGTGCAACAAAAAGGCCATAAGATGACTGAACTAAAGTTTTTAACCTCTATATATTTGATGCATAATATGTGTGGATTTTGTGGTTTAAAATGGTTTCTCCTGTTTAATGTGACTGTAGCTAGCATATGGTTAACAGTAAATAGGAAGTGAGCTTCCAACTCCCAGTACTGAAGCCCCATGAAGAATGCTGTATACCATCTGTGTTTCACACTGACTGCAGACAGATGGCTGAAGCACTCCTGTTACAGGAGCTATCACTTCTCAACTTTACTGAACAGTTAATCCCCTTTAACAAAATTTACCATTATACGAGTTTTACGAGCACAAGCACAAATATGGTCAACTCAAAGTTTTGTTTATATTGTCTAACAGTGGGACACTTAAAGGAAAGAAAAACACTGACACCATTTGTCAAAATGCAGAAGTACATGCAATAATTATACATTGATTTTTCTGAAAGCTTGTGGCTGAAATTATTCTCAGATGTTTCTCAACTGAATACTCTAACTACAGTAGGAACATAAAAAGAGCATATGGCTTTCATGAACCTCCATCTAAATTTCACTGCTTTGCATCTATCCCACTAATCCTCGCTGTAATGTTTATAGCCTAGTTAATTGAACTGGCACATCTCTATGGGGTTTGGAGGTCCTATCTAAGAAGCTCTAAAAACCACAATTTGCCAAAGCATGCATATTGCTAAAACCTCCTCAGCATATGAAAGAGGTACAGCTGTTCTTCAAGTAATGGTTTATGAATGACTGTGTGAGTGAGGTATTCAGGAAAAAAAAACTGCTGAATGGACTGTTTATTTTCAGTCATTATAATGTTGAAATGGTAAACTAAATTAAATAAGAATTCAGGATCAGTCTTTTACAAAATAAATAACGTCTAGGATATTTATTTAAGTGACTATATCATTAACATGCATAACTTAGGAAGAAAATAAGCAGAAGTAGTTTGAGTTGGAACAAGCTTAACTTAGTGTAATTTAATATACAACAGGAATCAGTAATGGAAGTAGTATTTGAATTTATGAATCAAATATACCCCATTACAAGTAAACCCTACTCATTCAAAATATTTAAAATTATAATTTTATGTATGTTTTATTAAAAATTTATTTATACTTAAAATTGTACTTTTATTTACTTTTTACTTATTTACTAATTTGTAATGGTAGAAGTGAAAAAGTATATTTTCTTCTTAAATGTCACAGAGAAGCAAAAGCATAAAACTGAAAGACTCGAGGCAAGTATGAAATACCACTGGTCATGTTTACCTTCAAGAGAACTGAACTTTGGCCCACGCACACATTCTTAGAAACACAGACCCATTATTTTGATGACAGCAACTGATTGCTTGTCTACTGTAACAGATTTATTGAGGAACCGTTGCTCTGGATTCAGTTGGTTGCTTTGACACACTGAAAACAAAGACATTGTTTTACCGCTACAACAAGTGTGTTTTTTGTTGTAACATTTCAAGTATAGGAAGTAGTAGCTGTGTACCACTTTGTTCACAAGTGCTATAAAAATGCATGAAATAAAGTCAGTTAAAACGTCCGTAGTGCTTAAATCTTAGCAGTTTGCGCTGTTTTTGGGGATCCCTCTCCTTGAGAGTCCCCCGTCTCATTCTCCATGTACGCCTGAACTGATCTCCACAGTGCCCTGATGTTTCCCTCACCAAAACCTGTTGCCCCTCTTCGCTCTATCAGCTCAAGGAAGAAGGTGTCTTCTGCAAAGATGGGTTTGGTGAACACCTGGAGAAGGTATCTGGAAACAGATGATAACAACCTAAGGTCATGTTGCGGATCTTACATAAACCATCCCAGTTGTATGTTAGCCTTGTTCTCATAGCTTTCAAAATACATTTCTCATTGTTGTTTCTGAAAAGCTTGTACATATTTAAAATTGAATGGCTATGAAAGTTGCTAAAAGGTGCTGTCCAGTCAATGGACAGTAAGCCCTGTGGAGCACATTACAGCTTTTCTATCACCTTCTGTTTTCGCTGGATGCTGTCTGTGAGAAGGGGTCTTGGTGCAGGTCTGTATCCAGGAGAATTCCCTGCTGCGCCAGCAGCTGGGGGTTGTGTCCTGCCTCTTCTATTTCCTGCTGTTTTCCCACCTGCCACAACAGGTTAGGTAAAAGTGTTACTAGGTAGAATATAAAACATTTGCAAATATGACCAATATATATTACATAGCATTCCTAAAGATATACCCAGCAAAAGAAAGCGACTAATTAAGACTCACAATCATACAGAATCATTGTTTACTATTATAAACTATATACGAGTCCGTTTTAGGCTAGGCTGAGTGTATAGCTGCCATACCTCAGTGTAGTAAGCAGGTGGAGGGGAGAAAAACTGTACACCAGCTTCAGCCATCGCATGTGCAGTAGAAACTATGTTTTTTGTGTACAGCCCAATGTGCTGGATTCCTGGAGCCCTGTGCTGCTCCAGAAAGGTGTCAATCTGATTTCTGCCTGAAATAAGTGACAATGTACAATGATGACCAACTAAATTATGCACTTTGGAAGATGAAAATGTTAATGTTACCTTGTTCAGGGAGTGATTCTGCAATGACAAACTTGCAGTCCGGTTCTTTTTTGTCCACAGAGGGAAGAATGATGTCTGCTTTGCTGCACTTCCAGTACTCCATGGCAGTAAGACGCAGTCCAACGCCCTCCTGGTTTATGACAAAACCTTCATCCACATCTTCATTACTACTTAGGAGAATAAACTGTCACCATTACAGACATCGGGTTTAACAAAGCTGAGAATATGTCACGTGTCAATTCATGCCTCACCTATCAATGAAAAACCTCTGAAAACCAAAGAGCTTCTCATACCACCTCATGACCTGGTGGGTTGTTTTCCTGGGACAGGCGTAAGTTATGTGATCAAAGTGTGTGACTGGACAAGACATGTCCTCTTCCGAGCTGCAGTCCTTGTTAGTGACATCAAACCCAGGCAAGAAGACTCCCTCATATTTTGTCTTATCAATTAGAGTGTGGCAGACATTCCCCACAATGGATTTAACCACTGAGTAGGTGACAAGACCCCTCTCGTCCTCAACTGTGGTGGGAGGCACCAGGAAATTGCAGCCCAGATGGCGAAGAGTCCTGAATGACCTTTCCACATCCTCCACCTCGAAACACACATTACTAACAGTATCCACAGAGTAACGTGGACTGACGTCGTAAAGACATTTCGATGAATTATACTGGCTGTATTTTCCCACGTTGACCCGCTGTGGACCATGTTCATCTGTGATGTCCTGTGGCTCTTCATTCAACCTCACACTATTCTGGTTCGGCTTCTCGTTCACGACGAAAACTGCCGCTCCTTTCCTGAATGCCAGCTGCCTGGACCTGTCGGTCAGTCTGGTGGCAAACAAACTGAACTTGAATTTAGTCACAAGGTCATTAGCTATTTTCTCCGCGTTAGAAACGTGGAGAGAAATGTGGTGTAACCGCTGCAAGTAAGCTGCCATGTTTTAGGTGTGACGTTTTGACAGGGGGCGTGTCTTAACATCAAGGAGCCCTGCAGCGACATACATACCTTCAACATAAGCTTCAAGACATACAATGTATATATATCCATATTTTATGTGTCTTCTAAAATATCAAAGACATAATCCAACAATTTAAATAACCAGTTATGCATAACATGCATAACATTATATGTAACCTAGGGTTCAGCTAATAAAAAAAACTTGAGTAAATGTTACAAAAAAGAGTAGAAACCATTTTCCTATTTTGTTTTGTTTCTACAGAATAAATAGATGCCTACAACATTTAGATAATATTTTAAGTATTGTTTAACTAGCTTATTTCTCATATATGTGGTAAAACGTGTTTTTATGATGGTTCTTAAGAGTCTTAAGAGCACAAACTAAATATAAACAGTAGAAATAACTGTATTTGAACAACCCTCTTTGTCCCTGAGCACCAAAACTCACAGCTTTTTAAAACGCCTCACTATTGTAGCTCGTATTGTAATATTTCCGATAGACAGTGAAGGCAGCGCAGTACTTCTATTTCATCCAATCGCGTTGCGCGCTGAGCCAGATGATTGGTGACGAAGGCAGGCTAGCGTTTATTTTGGCTCTGCTACTCATTTGTTTCGCAGTCGCCGCCATTAAACAACAGGGAGGCAATGTAAACCATGGAGTGTCGCGGATTTATACCATGATTCCAGGAGTACAAACCCTTTGCCAGGATGTGGTTTATTCAGCAAGAGGTTAATGTGTCCATAAAGGTAAACATGTGAGAGACCAAAGAGGTCGAAATAACTCGGTTTGGGGAAAGGCTTGATAAAGCAGGAGGAGGGGGGGACTGGACAAGAAGGGTTTGTTGTGGTTTCAGCAGCACTTGAGAAACGAACACAGTTGCCAGACGGTAAGAGTATGACATTTTGCTTCAAGTATTCCGGATTGTCAAATGTTACATGTGTGAACTTGTTTTATTGCGTTTTTCGTTGAATAACGTACATTCACGGTGATAATGTATGCTAGGTTGTTAGCTTGCTATCTAGCAAGCGAAAACTAGCTAAAGATTGAAATAACACCGCATGCTAACACAGTCCATTCGTCCTCTGATAGTGAACAACGGCCGGCAAATTAAGCCTTTTTAATCCCACCGCAATCTCAGACTGCCCGTGTACTTGAAGATACCTGACAATATTTAGTTTACAAACTACTGGAGCAAATGGCACCATTAAAGCTTTTCAGTTGGTTTAGCGTTGATTGTTATGGCAAACACAATACTATTGTATCACTATTGTTGATTTTCGAGATTGTTCATAAAGCTTTTGTTTATGCCTCACATCCATCTGGATTTGTCTCCACAGTTTACCAACCAAAGTGATTCACAATGACTGACCAGAAGATAAAATGGACCTGTGACTACTGCACTTATGAAAACTGGCCATCTGCAATTAAATGCACCATGTGCCGTGCACAGAGATCGAGGGGACCCATCATCACAGAGGAACCTTACAAGAACAGCCCTGATTTGGATCCTAGTCTGGAGTGGGACACTCCCAGAACTGAGAGTGGCAGCAGCCTCCTCATCTGCCCTGACTCCAGTGCTAGGCCTAGAGTTAGGTCAGCCAGCATGGCTGAAATTGCCAGTAAGTGGTCCTGCCAGATGTGCACCTACCTGAACTGGCCCCGGGCCATCCGCTGCACGCAGTGTTTGTGTCAGCGCCCAAGGACCGGCAGCCCCACTGAATCCCCCCATACTTCAGGGTCCAATGCTGGCTGCCGTCCAGCTCTCCACTCTCCTGTAGACACCTGTGAGGAGTACAATGACAGGAACAGACTCAATACGCACCAGCAGCACTGGACGTGTACAGCATGCACTTACCAGAACTGGCCCAAAACTGCAAAGTGTGTGGGTTGTGACCACCCCAAGCCCAACAGCCAGGAAGCCATAGAGCTGGCTGAATCTGCCGAGCCATCACTGATGATCAATGAGCAGGACAGGGCTCGGTGGAGGGGGAGTTGCAGTGGAAGCCAGGGCCAAAGGAGGTCCCCTCCTATGCCCAAGAAGGACGACATTGTGAAAATGGACTTTCAGAGGATAGAGCTAGCAGCTGGAGCCATGAGCAGTAAGGAAGAGCAAGAGGTTGACTTCAAGAAGCTGAAGCAGATCAGAAACAGAATGAGGAAAACAGACTGGCTGTTCCTCAGTGCATGTGCTGGTGAGTTTTTATGCTTTGTCATTCCTGTGTTGCATGAAGCACTTCAGTTAATCAACAACGTTTTTAATAGTTTATAGCTGAACATCTTATTCCGGCTTCTCAAGTGAGGTTTTTTTATTTTTATATTTATGTTTTTAGAATATACATACAGAAATTAACCAGCATTAGTGCAAAATGGTGGCACCATAATAATAAGTAAACTTCTAAGTACCTTCAGAGAACATCAGATTTGTATTTGCCTTTATGTGAGGATTTGTTTACACATATTTTAGGGCTTTTAATTGGACAACACCGGCTTTATAGTACCTTCAATAATGTCATGATGTGATGGCAGAATGAGGTGGTCCAGTTGGAAGCATCAGTTTGATAGTTTTGACCCAAAAGCAAAACATTTAGTTTCTCCTTAGTTCTACTTTATTACAATGCAGATGGCGCTTCGCCCTGCCAAAGTCAAGGTTGCAGAGTAATGTGATCTACTTGGTGTTTTATTAATGAATGACAACATCGTGTTGTTTAGACTCCAAATATTTGGATACAACAGGAATATTTCAAAACACTGGCTCAGATAGCTCTGTGAGAAGGGTTTAATTTTACAAGGTGGTGTGTTCAAGTGGTAACTCCACAGCTGTATGATAACATGTATTATCTACATAGCATAAATGATCCTGAATGGCAGCATAATAAAGATATATATTTAACTAAATGGCTACTGGGCATTTGATCAAACTCATCCCTGAACCCAACAGCTGCCTCTGAGAGGGAGTCTGAGAAACTGAGAGAGGGTGTGATTGCTTCCCAGCCGGTGGGGATGAATGGGCCGTCTGGGCACCACAGTGAGTGGAGCCCATGGACCGGAGACTGTTCTGGCTTGCTGCCAACACACCATATAAACAGTGGTGCTTATGTGCTGTGCAGAGGCACCTAGGAGGCAAAAATAGCCTTGACATGAACACCAGTCAACAAAAACTGCAAAAACACATGAAGGCAACACATGATCGGTATCATTCTGACCTTTGCACTGACTGCCCTCTCCAGCTAGTTCTTGAGGAATTGAAAATATTGCTCATAGGTCATAGTGAGACAGTTGTTTTTACATATGTCCTATATGTATATTTAGACATTTTATTTAGCTGCTTTTTGATTTTTATACTTGGTACTGCTGTGCCTTTTAATTCATGCAATGTCAGCTGACGTTTCAGTTATGTTACATGTGCTACAGTTGGGCTCTTAAAAGTGTTTGTCAATGGAGGAAGTGCCTGGGTTTAGCAGCACGTTATGGCCAAGTCAAGCACTTCCTCAGGTCTCACAACTTGCTCTCTCTTAGCTCAACTGTTTCCTACAGTTTTTGGTCTAATGTTTTTTCAGAGCTCTGTATTTAGGCCAAAATCTGATGATCCCTTTGATTACACATTCCCACAAAAGGAAGCAGACTCTGTTTATGTAATATTGTTCTTTTGTTTCCCTGAGATATTATAACTGGTAAGTTTTGCACTGGTAAGTTTTGCATATAATATTAGTTTATAACATGTTATGTTTATAGTTTGATGATGATAATGTGTATGTTGTGTGATTCCTGAGATTATAGAATAATACAGGGGTGGAGCTCTGTTTGTTTCCCTGCAAACACTGGAAAAGACTTTGCTTCTTTTCACATTATTCCACTACCAGATATTTTTTTCTGATTAAGCTGGAAATAAACAGGAGGTGAACTTTGATATTTTTTTTTTTTTTTTTTTTATTTTTGGACTGCATCAGAATGAGAACATTAAGTTAAGATATTCTTTTACTTGCGTCAAATAATTTATCATCTGAGTGGCCCATTTAAAGTTTGCTTGCAGGCCACACAACACAGTACTTCACGCTCGTCCCCACAGAAGGACGTTAACAATATCAAGGCATGTTTGAAATTGTTTAATGAATCCAGTGAAGACTTTTTTAGATTTGTTTCAAACTACTTGAATGAGCTTCTTCTTGTTGGCAACATGGACACTGCTCACTAGTATGGAACAGCTTAGTTGTGTATGAGGAATGTGCTAATGATATATTTAAATAAATGAGGATTTGCTGAATCGGAAATATGATCAGTTGGGTTGTGTGAGCATATTGGATGTTGATTGGGCTATTGGTATACAGATTAATTGTGGTGATTAAAAACCCTAACCCTATGCTCCTCAATGTATATACACTTTAGGAGTGCTTTCAAATGAAGATGAATATCTTAGCATTAGCACTTGTCAAGTATTTTATTCAGCATAATTCTTCTACCTTTTTATCGGCGATATGAAAGCTTGATGTTAGCACTTCCTACAGCGCTATGGCTTTATCAATGTGGCTCATTCACATGCTTCTATAGATGTAAAAGGAGACCAGGCATTGTTGGCACTTTACAGTCTAGGTTCTCTGAAGGTAAATGTCCTCTGCCTAGACTGATAGAACACACATCTGTTAAAATTAGCCATTGTTGCAGTCTTTACCGTGCTTGTGGAACCTAGGTGCTGCTTATTTTGCTCACAACAGTTGTTGAGACTACTAGGCTTAAAGTAGGGTGAGGACGCTAATGTGCACAGTGCTGTGTCTGACACAGCTCTCCTATAGCTCTGTATAATAAGCTACACTGTTCAGTCACTTCTGTTATGTAGTAGCTTGACAGTGTGATAACTGTTCTCACTCTGGCTTAGCTAGTGGCTACATCTAAAGGTCATCTGAACTGTGGATTGACGTCAAGAACTAGAGCGCTTTGTTTGCTCTGAATTTTTGTTGCACTTGTTTTTTTCTGGTTGAATTTTTTTTTTAATACAAAATTCTCTATGTTTTAATATTATTTTTTTTTAGAATTGGAACAGTATAACTTCCGTAGCTCTTACACTGAACATGGGAAGCTGTCTGCTCCATCTTGCTTCAATTGAAAGCAAGTACATGGGGCTGGAGTTGCTCCAAAAATTCAGTATAATCCATTAACAAAGCACAAGCCTGTTTAAAAAGGTTGCCCATATCTATTTACATTCATTTATTTTCTTTACAGATGTGTTTGAATAGGAAACACTCATTTTTTGGCATAGCAGATTCCCATACACACACTAGTTTATTAGGTCCACCTAGCTAAAACTAATGTGGTCTGATACAACTGTCCACAAATTAAAAAAACATCTGCCTAAAAGCTATGGTGTATGCAGAGGTTTTGATTGATATTTATGGTCAGTACTGTATATATTGTACTATAGTATGTTTTAATACAAATCTCATTTATTATTTTTTTGTAGAAAATGCAGTGTATTTGCTTTATGATTACAGCAAGGGTTGAGTACAGGCTATTAATTCATTACAGCTGTTTAGTGCTTTTTTTCCACTTTTTTTGTACAGCACTGTTGCTCTTTCTCTAAGCATAGGCTGTAAACAATGTAAATGTGTGTGTGTGTGTGTGTGTGTGTGTGTGTGTGTTACCGTCATCCAGATTAAACACTCTGCGTACATGAATTCCTGGAAAAGCATCTGCACAAGTAAATTGAGGCTTTGATCCATTTTTGTATTTCAGTGGAAACATTTGTTTCCTTTTTTTTGACCTTCCTTCCTACTTCTTCATCCTCCCCCCTTTTGCAGGCGTGGTGGAGGGTGACCTGGCAGCAGTGGAGGCCTACAAGTCGTCTGGAGGGGACATCGCCCGGCAACTAACTGCTGATGAAGTGCAGCTCCTAAACCGGTCCTCAGCTTTTGATGTAGCTTTTACCCTAGTGCATCTGGCTATTCGCTTCCAGAGGCAGGACATGCTAGCCATTTTGCTAACAGAGGTAAGCGTCCTTAGCGATTTAATTTTGCTTAAGCACCTCACTGGAATTTAGGCTTCTTTACTAGGCTCTTTGAACGGGTAGGCCCAAAATGTATTTTAAAATGTAGCTTAACAGTTTGTGCCTTGATTTGACTCTTATCTGGTGTATTATACAATCAAACTGCTTATGTTACCCCCAAAAAAGCCAGAAGTGTTCCTATACTTTTGATCCCATTGTATACTTCTCATTATTGATTGCATCTGTCTATATTTGTTCTTAAATGGTAGAGGCTATATATCAAATGCCTATAATGTCTAAAATTACTGCAGTGCACTTTGAGGATTAGGTGGAGGATTAGCCTGGCTACAGTCCTGTCACTCATTTGTAATGGACGTGATGCCACAGAGCTGATGTAGTGTGCAAGGAGGGCATGCAGCGATTCACACGTGCCTTCAATGTAAAACAAGTGACTGTGGTTGAGCAGAACACCTCTTAGCTGTGAATGAAGTTGGACCCTTAGTGTAATAAATAATGCCTGGGAACATATTTTACATTTTTGAAAAATGAAAATTTGTTTTAGTAATCAATCGCAAAAACACTGATGTGATGAATATGAACACTGATGTGATAAATATTAATGTAACTTCCAAATGGTAATCTTAGAAACATTATAAAATAGTGATATTGATACAACACAGTGCTTATTAATTAGTCAATTATCAATTAAATGTATGCATGTTTTCCTGAATGACATCTTTCTTCAATGGGCAAGTGATCACAGTTTGTTAATGGAGTTTGTCCATATTGCCCACATCTCATAAATACACAATCTGAAATTATGTTTGATTTCCTATATACCGTTATTTGTTACTTTCATTGAGTCTGTGTGTCTTATAAGGTGAACCAGCAGGCCGCTAAATGTATCCCCTCCATGGTGTGTCCCGAGCTGACAGAGCAGATCCGGAGGGAGATTGCAGCTTCTCTGCATCAACGCAAGGGAGACTTTGCCTGCTACTTCCTCTCTGACCTAGTTACCTTCACCCTGCCTGCAGGTACTCATGACATCTTCATGATGTTATTGTCACTGATTGTGCTTCTTATCTTGTGACCCAACCACAACTTTTTGTTTGTTTGTTTGTTTTTTTGTGTTGCCAGAAAAATATTTTATTTCTGTAGTCTCAATATACACATCAAATGAAACTATTTTTTGTATTCATGCTGATATTTTCTACATTTTTCCTTTTAAATTGTATAAACGTTCAACATTTTAGTATGTGATCTTGAATGTTTTTTTCACCTCACTGGAAAATTTGAAGAATGACTCGCAGCCTTATCGTGCCACATTGCTCAGAGAAAAAGCAGCTCAGTCTCTCTTGTGTAATGTCTTTACAAAAATGACACACACTTTGCTTTTCAGAACCACCACTTGTATTCACATTCAAAGCTGCCAGTACTGCTGGGATGAAAGATTATGCTGGCGTCACTGATATATTGATTTAGATATATTTGATTTTATATTTTTTTTGGGGGGGGCTTAATGTGTATAATGCCAAGTATTTCTTTGCAGTCTAACTTTGGCCCAAGGCCAGCTCCAGGGCACTTTCACTCTGTTTTTGTTTCTTTCTTCTGACAAACACACTGCCTTTCACTATTGAGCCAGAGAATAACCATCACTGTTCTGGCTTTATGTGTACACAGTTCAATACACACAGAAACACAACATGCTGTACAGACCTTGTGTTTACAGTGTGCCATTGACAAAATGTCAGCCAGTGAATGGAATTGCAAAGAACATCCCCTCTGTGTTTCATTACTGTAGTGTTTCTGTTGCCCTCTGTGCAGTGTACCATTAATGTTATAATGGGCATGACTACATAATATGATTCTCATGTGTCTTTGCAGATATAGAGGACTTGCCGCCTGCTGTCCAAGAGAAGCTGTTTGATGAGGTGTTAGATCGAGATGTGCAGAAAGGTACCAAGGATTTATTCATATTCATGTTCCCAGTCTGCATGTATTAAAGTCCAGTCACATATGTATCAACATGACGGTCTGGGTATTTTGGGTCTAAAATGCTATTGTGCTCTTTGCCAGCCTGCTCGCCACCTCCTGATTCATATTCTGTTCCCTCTCCAATTAGGCAAATTGAGTTTACTTTTCTTAATCCCACACACTTAACCAAGTACGAAGCCTGCATACACTGGGTCACTGAGTAGCTTATTTTTTTTGTTTGTCTTTACATATCAAGTAGGTGAGATGTCAGTAAAGGTTGTCTGATGATATTTCAGGAGTTGTTGAAAAACGAGTTATGTGAGATTAATTTTTTTTTGTCAACCCCAAATTTGTTTCTCACCTAATATGTTTAGTTAAGCTTAGTTTTTTAAACTTTACGGTTACAAACAGATGGACTTGCCTTGTTTTTAGTGCTCTCTCCCCACATTGAACATTTTGTCCTCTTTTTTGCGTATAGAGTTAGAAGAGGAATCCCCTGTCATCAACTGGTCTCTGGAACTGGGCACTCGGCTGGACAGTCGCCTTTATGCTTTGTGGAACCGCACAGCTGGAGACTGTTTATTGGACTCTGTTCTACAGGCCACCTGGGGCATCTACGACAAGGACTCTGTCCTCCGCAAGACCCTCCATGACAGCCTGCATGATTGCTCCCACTGGTGAGACTCCAAAATGTTTAAATTCAATTTCTGGTAACCTTTAAATACTGCATCTCTCTTGGTATTAAACACATCCTTAATAACAGTAGGAAAGATTTTTTTTTTTGTCTGTGGCCAGTGGACAATCGAGCCATTATGCCATGCTAGCAGTTTAGTGGTTTGATCATTTGAATTGGAGGCTTAGTGCAAGAAGCATTTCCTCAGGATATTTACCTACAAAAACAGCAGGTGGTACAGTTAGGAGATGGAAGAGATGTTCCCTTTTCAATGTGCTTTAGGCTCATGGATGATTTTGCTCATTACTACCAGTTTTCTTCAGAATCCTTTAAAAATGTTTGAACTTAGACATCCAAAATCAGTGTTTTGGGGATTTTAAATATCAGTTGGTTTTTTTTTTTAATATAAATGTTTGCCATGCAATAACTTTGTTAAAAATTGAGATGCATTGTAGGATGAAAAATAAATGACAGTGCATGTATGTGTATATATATGTGTTTTTATATATATATATATATTTTA
>OMLM01012154.1:0-15859 GCA_900302695.1 Helostoma temminkii
GGCTCCCTGATGGAACAACTAAAGTTCAGAATGTGGGTGAGGTTAAAAGGTCGGCCTTCAAAAGTGAAGAACTCACAATTTATGAAGACCAAATCTTCTGGAACTTTGAATCCAGAAAGGTAATTTCTGGATTTTTATTACTGTTAAATCTGTGGAATGTTAAGTAAAACATGATGAAATTTAATATTGACTTTTCTCCCTACAGCCACCTCGGTCAGTTTGCAGTAAGAGTTGTCCTCCAGGTACCCGCATGGCCAGAAAAAAGGGGCAGCCTGTGTGCTGTTTTGATTGCATTCCTTGTTCTGAAGGAAAGATAAGCAATAAGACTGGTTGGTGTTCATGTTCTGATTATTGTATTTTATATTTAGCATATTACAGTAAATACAGTATATTACCAGCTTCCCCTTTTGTCAGACTCCATGGAGTGCACCAGTTGTCCAGAGGATTTCTGGTCCAGCCCTCAACGTGACCACTGTGTTCCTAAAGAAACAGAGTTCCTTTCCTATGATGAGCTTCTGGGTATTTGTTTGACATTCAGCTCATTGCTGGGCACATTTATCTGTGCTGCTGTCTTGGGGATCTTCATCTATCATCGACAAACACCTATTGTACGTGCCAACAATTCAGAACTGAGTTTCCTGATTTTGGTGTCACTTAAACTATGTTTCCTGTGTTCACTTCTATTTATTGGCCACCCTAGGCTGTGGACATGCCAGTTAAGACATGCAGCATTTGGAATCAGTTTTGTGCTTTGTGCCTCATGTATCCTGGTGAAAACTATGGTGGTTCTGGCTGTTTTCAAAGCCTCAAAACCAGGAGGTGGGGCCAGTCTGAAGTGGTTTGGTGCTGTCCAGCAGAGAGGGACAGTTCTGGTTTTAACTTGCATTCAGGCAGCAATATGCACTGCCTGGATTGTCTCTGCTTCACCAGCTCCTCATAAAAACACCCAATACCACAATAACAAGATAGTTTATGAATGTGAAGTTGGGTCTAAAGTTGGTTTTGCAGTGTTACTGGGTTACATTGGTTTACTGGCTTTCCTCAGCTTTATACTTGCATTTCTGGCAAGGAATCTTCCAGACAACTTCAATGAAGCCAAACTCATCACTTTCAGCATGTTGATCTTCTGTGCTGTGTGGGTGGCTTTTGTTCCTGCTTACGTTAACTCTCCAGGAAAATATGCAGATGCAGTGGAGGTATTTGCCATCCTGGCTTCAAGCTTTGGCCTTTTGGTGGCATTGTTTGGACCAAAATGTTACATAATCCTGATGAGACCAGACAGAAACACAAAGAAAGCAGTCATGGGCCGAGGAACCACAAAGTCATAGATACAGCTGTTACAGTAAAACTTCAGAAACCTTTCTTGAGTGTAAGAAATATATTTTGGTGAAACAGCAGGGAATAAAGAAATATTTGTGTGAAAGTAATTGCAACTTAACAATGATATCACATAGGTCAATTCTATTGCACATAATGATATCCAGTAAAGAGTTTTCATCTGAAAATTATTTTACTTTGTGACCTTTGTGATTACATTGCTTTTTGTATTTTTTGTTGTTTTTTACCTTCTGCAAGTGGTACATGTGCAAATAGAAATAGGAAAATGGGACAATGCTGGTAGTTGTCTCTGCTTTTGAGGTAAAACATTTGAAGGTATCCAATTTACAAAAACCTTTACCCATTATGTAGAATACTAATGTCCAAAGCCCCAAAGCCCTTATTTGCTGCACAGACACGACTATCGATTTTTTTCAGCATAAAAGGGGCAGTTATAGGTTGGTCTGACTAGAAAAAGAGCCTACCTTAAAAAGTTTAAAAAAAATATTAATTTAAAATATTTGAGACAAAAGTCTTTACTCAGGGTAATATATTAATACCAAGAGAATGTATACAATAAAGAAAGACAGAATGTGAAAGTCCTGCTCACACAGCCTCTGCTCTCATAGGTGAGGCAACAATGATAGAAAGCATGTGAACGGTGATGACATAAGCCTGTCTATAAAACCAACAAACCCTTTTGAAGAACACAAATGTGTGAAAGCAGCAGGGCAGTTATGGAGGGATTTTTTGACACATATTTGAGCTGCTGTGTTTACCTTATTATGTTTTTGTGCACCTCCTCCTCTTTATGCTCAGCACCATCGTCTCTGTCTTCCTCTTGTAAATTTCAGAGAAAGTTTAATCTTAATGAAATGCGTAAGCCTGGCGATATCGTTCTAGGTGGGCTGTTTGAAGTCCACTACACATCGGTCTTCCCTGAGTGGACGTTTACATCAGAGCCACAGCAGCCCATCTGCAAGGGGTGAGTTTCTTAAACATCCAGTTTACAGGATGAAAATATTAAAATGATGCTTTTACCACAAGTTTTAATGGTAAGGAAGGAAATGCCACTGTGCATTTTCTTCCTTGCCAAGAAGAAAATAACTTTACTTCATGCTGGTTTTAGCAGAACTGCGATAACAAAATACAGGAGACATATGTTCATTATGTACACATGTACAATTTTGTTTAGAAAAATCTACCCATTACCAATGTCATATTACTTTAATTAATAACAGTGAAATTTTGTGTTTTAGTTTCGACACTTTAGGGTTCAGACATGCTGTTACCATGGCCTTTGCTATTGAGGAGATCAACAACAACACCAACCTGCTACCTAATGTGACTCTGGGATACACTCTTTATGACAATTGTGGTGCACTTATTATTGGGTTCAGTGCAGCACTATCATTGGCCAGTGGTCAAGAGGAGCAGTTTGTACTTCAAGAGAATTGTTTAGGCACCCCCCCAGTCCTGGGGATTGTGGGTGATCACTATTCAACATTTTCTATTGCCATGTCCAATGTGCTAAGTTTATACAGGATGCCCATTGTAAGTTTGCTATTGTGGTCTTACACGATTTTTACAAAAAATAAAGTAAAAATGAAAACTGCATATGACTGGATATGACTTGCGAGATGTGAATACCTAGAGTATGTTTTCTTCATAGGTGAGTTATTATGCAACATGTTCCTGTCTGACTGATCGCCACCGGTTCCCATCGTTCTTCAGAACAATCCCGAGTGATGCTTTCCAGGTGAGATTCTATTAACAGCATGAAGAACTTTAAAACATGTTTGACAGACAATACTGCAAGTGTTTTGTCATTAATAAAAGGACAATTTTCTCTACTATTGATGCAATGTATTAAATGTAATGTCATTGTGAAACATTTAAAAACACAATTTATATATTTCACAACAAATAAAGTTAAAAGAATTCTTAGTTCTAATCCTGCTACTACTACTGTACATATCCACATAGGTGCGCGCTGTTATTCAGATTCTAAAACACTTTGGCTGGACCTGGGTGGGTCTGCTGGTCAGTAATGACGATTATGGACTCCATGTTGCCCAGTCCTTTCAGTCTGAACTGCATCAGTTTGGTGGAGGGTGCCTGGCCTACCTGCAGGTGCTTCCTTGGGACAATGATTCAAGTGAACTCAGGAGGATTGTACATCTGATGAAGACTTCAACAGCTCGTGTGATCATGGTGTTTGCACATGAAATCCACATGATTCAGCTAATGGAAGAGGTTGTAATTAAGACATTACATAATTTTAGGTGACACAAGATGATGAATAATTTTCTTTGTCTACAGCAAATTTCAGTGATCAAAATCCTGGCAATTGCAATCAATTTCCACCAAACTACACAAAACAATAAACAAATTTCAGTTCCTGGAGGATCTTTATCAGGTCAACATGTTAAATGTTTACCTTTTCCTTTTCTTGTCCAATGTACACTGCTGCAACACATGTTTTGTTGATTTCTGTACTTAAATGGCATCAGTACAAACTCTGCAGCAGACAGTTAATTAATCCTAATTAATCCTAATAATAATGCACTCTTACTTTTTATTTCAGCAACTTTGTCAACTATTAAGCATGGTGGTAGACATATTATGATTTGGGATTGTGTGGCTGTAAACCTTACAACTGCATTTGCAATGTGTAGGTGGTGAGGCAGAATGTGACAGGCCGGCAGTGGATTGCAAGTGAAACCTGGACAGCAACTTCTGTGCTCCAGACGCCCCGCCTCATGCCGTACCTGTGCGGCACACTGGGCATTGCCATACGTCGCGGGGAAATTCATGGGCTCAGAGACAAGTCCGTCCAGACAAAAACAACAGCAATGGAAATAGTTTGGTAATCTTACAGTTTTCCAGCTTAATCTGAAATTGCCTAATATATATTTCAAGTCTGTTAAGACTCTGTTTTAAATGAATTTCAGGTGAAACAGTTTTGGGAACACACATTTCAATGTAGCTTTGCACCACCTCCAGCAGGTTGGTTGGAAGATGGTGGAGCTCTATGCACTGGGGATGAAGATCTAGGGAACGTGGAGACTGAGTTTTTGGACATTTCAAATCTTCGGCCAGAATATAATGTTTATAAGGCTGTGTATGCTCTAGCATATGCACTTGATGGGATACTAAAATGTGAGCCAGGGAAAGGACCTTTCATCGGGCACAGCTGTGCCACTTTGCAACGATTGGAGCCTTGGCAGGTGTGATATCACTTTACAATCCACCTGTTTATATTTTGAATACAGGTGCTACATTATAAGGTACTTAATGTATATAGTATTGCTTGTATAGAATAGTAAAGTAAAAATATTTATTTACACTCCTCTGAAAATAAAGCTCTTCTATTTTTCAAATGATTCTGCAAATCATTTAAAATGTATGGTAAGTCTTCTATGCATGTTTGCTCTTCTTTGTAGCTCGTACATTACTTGCAAAAGGTCAACTTCTCCACATCATTTGGTGATCAAGTATCATTTGATGAGAATGGTGATGTCTTACCAATCTATGATATCATGAACTGGCAGTGGCTCCCTGATGGAACAACTAAAGTACAGAATGTGGGTGAGGTTAAAAGGTCGGCCTTTAAAAGTGAAGAACTGATGCTTGATGAAGAAAAAATCTTCTGGAACTTTGAATCTAACAAGGTTATCTCTGCTTGTTCGCGAATGCCTCCTTATTTAAACTTTTTTTAGCAACATGTAGTAAAATAACTACTACTACTACTACTAGTACTTTTCTCTCGACAGCCACCTCGGTCAGTTTGCAGTGAGAGTTGTCCTCCAGGTACCCGCGTGGCCAGAAAAAAGGGGCAGCCTGTGTGCTGTTTTGATTGCATCCCTTGTTCTGAAGGAAAGATAAGCAACAAGACTGGTTGGTTTTCATTCTTCCTTATGCTTATTGAGAACATAATACAGACGCACAATAAATCTGAAATGTGTATTTTACTATTTACTTTTGTCAGACTCCATGGATTGCTCCACTTGTACAGAGGATTTCTGGTCAAGTCCTCAGCGTGACCATTGTGTTCCTAAGAAAACAGAGTTCCTCTCTTATGATGAACCTCTAGGTATCTGCTTGACAACCACTTCATTACTGGGCACATTTATTTGTGCTGTTGTTTTTGGCATTTTCATCTATCATCGTCGCACACCCATGGTGCGCGCCAATAATTCAGAACTGAGTTTTCTGCTCTTGCTGTCACTTATACTATGTTTCCTCTGCTCACTGCTGTTTATTGGGCGACCCAGACTGTGGACATGCCAGTTAAGACATGCAGCATTTGGAATCAGTTTTGTGCTTTGTGTCTCGTGCATCCTGGTGAAAACAATGGTGGTTCTGGCTGTGTTCAAAGCCTCAAAGCAAGGAGGTGGAGTCAATCTGAAGTGGTTTGGTGCTGTCCAGCAGAGAGGGACAGTTCTGGTTCTAACTTGCATTCAGGCAGCAATATGCACTGCCTGGATTGTCTCTGCTTCACCAGCTCCTCATAAAAACACCCAATACCACAATGACAAGGTCGTTTATGAATGTGTAGTTGGGTCTACAATTGGTTTTGCATTTTTAATGGGTTACATTGGTTTACTGGCTATTGCCAGTTTCCTTTTAGCATTTCTGGCAAGGAATCTTCCAGACAATTTCAATGAGGCCAAACTCATCACTTTCAGCATGTTGATCTTCTGTGCTGTGTGGATAGCATTCATCCCTGCTTATGTCAACTCTCCAGGCAAATATGCAGATGCTGTAGAGGTATTTGCAATCTTGGCATCAACCTTTGGCCTCTTGGTGGCACTGTTTGGACCCAAATGTTACATAATCCTTATGAGACCAGAGAGGAACACAAAGAAAGCAATTATGGGTCGAGGCAACACCAAGTTTTAAACTTGAATATATTATATTACCATTTTATATTTCTCAGTTTCATTACATCAGTTAATCTATCCACTTTGTATTTTGCATTCAACTGTGTTCAGTAAATGAACATAGAGCCAATAAAAAACAATAAACATTACTTATCTTACTTTCTTTATTTCAATTTCTATCCATTTATATATCTTCATTCATCCAAAAGACTAAAAAAAACACTAATTTCAATATACATTATACAATATGCTTGTTTTGTCTTTTGCACCTTAATTCCCGTCCATAATTAATGTCAGGGACCAAGCAGTAATTCTCAGAAAAAACAGACGTAGAAAGCAAAAAAATCATAATTTATTTGCAACTTATTTCAAGGATGAAATTCAGGACTTGAAAACATAAAACTAAATATAAACACCCAAACTGTTTCAAGAATAGGGGCCTATGCCAGAAATGGAGGTAGACTAAACAAACAGCAACTCAAAACCGGACCAACCATAATTTTCCTCCCTACTGATACAAAATGGGGTGTATATATAAAAACAACGGCTAGCCTTATTAAACAAGAGGGCTATGCATTTAATGTATTGCTAAAAATTAACCTTAGTACAAATTTAAAGTTAATTAAATAAAGTATTTGTAAAACAGATTTGTCTGTTAAATACAACAACATACATAAATTCTCAAAGAAGTTTAAGTTAAATGAAAAACTGGCCAACTCCCCCCCTTGACACAAACATCCTCTTCCAGTTGCCCTCTCAACAGGTGCGCCATCTTTTAGCCATGAGGAGGACTTAGCAGGACATGGGAACAAAAAAAAGCTAAAACAAATTAATTTAAGCCAACAAATAGAAGACGGCTAACCAAAATGTAATAGCTCAAATTAGCTAACTGTCAAAATAAACTGTGCTGAATAAACACAATACTATGTGTTGTCATTGCTTAATCATTTGTTCAAGAGCAAAATACAAAAATGTGCTAAAGCTGTGATGGTGTGGCTATAACAATTGGAAAAAATTAACTAAATGCTACTGCAGATACTCACAATCGTAATAAGCTCTTCCTGTGAATATTATTAAATGCCCCTAGGGAAGTTCTTTAAATTTGCCTAAAATTCCACTTGTGACCTTGGATGAAGTTGCTAAATTTTTGTGGACAAACTTCAAGGTGACTGTGACAATACCACAAGAACGCCTGGACTGTTTTTCTTCAACTCTGCCAAAAAATAAACACTGTCAGGGATAAACTGACTAGATTTTGGTGGCTTAAGTGAATTTCTTTATTCAAGTACAGTTGGAGTGAACGATTAACTGATTTGATAGTCCCTATAGTTCATGTGACTTCACGTCCCGTCATCTGGACAGTGCCCCAGGTGAGCAAGAAATGGAGCTGAGCAACCCAGTCTCTATACTAAAAATTGCATTTTGTCCAACTAAACTGTAATTGCATACATTTTTGTGGGGAATGTCACAACGATCTGTCACCACAATGACTATATGTTCAAAATTATCGTAAATGACAAGTAGCAAATGCTGCATGTTAATACTTAACATATCAATAACATTTCCACAATGTATTTTTGTCTGCCAAAATATCCTATCTACACATCCCTTAAAAAAATATTCAACCTTGCATTACAATATCCACATGTGACTCCAACTTTATTAACATGTTTTATGGTTGGGTCCAGACACACACAGGACAGGGAAAGATGGGCTGGGTTAATAGAGATAAATCTAACAGTCACTTCACGCCCATCTGCATTAAAATTTAGTCTGACATGAGATTCATTTTAAGCCATGCCCCTACTTCTACTCTGATGGGTGGTACATGATTAAACAATTCTACAAGACAATAGGTGGTGACATGGCAATTAAACATAAAGACTAGACTCTGAAGAGGGATAAGTCATGTGGGCATTTTCAGATAGCAGATGGCTCTTGCTCATGTTGTGTTCCCACATTTCCTCTGCTGTGTCCTCTGCTGTTTATTCCTCTTCTTGCATATTGCAGGGACAGTTTCATCTAAATGGAATGCATAAGGCTGGAGATGTGATTCTAGGTGGGCTGTTTGAAATTAATTTCTTTGCTGTCTTTCCTGACCTGTCTTTTACCTCAGAGCCACAAGAGCCTATTTGCCACAGGTGAGTCGGCTGGGAGTCAACAAAAAAGGAGGAAAATCAATGCCACTGATTATAAGCTCTCACTCTGAAAGAATTACATTTTGTATTTGTGATTTTAAACATATTATTATTATTATTATTATTATTATTATTGTATTTTATTTTTTGAACAGTCTTGATTGTTTGCTACGTGTAATATTAGCCATACTGTTAAGGGTTTTTGTTTTTTTTTTAGTTTTGATGTCATAGGGTTTAGGTTGGCACAGACCATGGCCTTTGCTATCGATGAAATCAATGGAAACTCCATTCTACTACCTAATGTTACTCTGGGATACAGTCTGTATGATAATTGCAACACACTGGGAATCGGATTCTGTGCAGCATTGTCTTTAGCCAGTGGTCAAGAAGAGCAAATTATATTACACGAGACTTGTGCAGGAACCCCTCCAGTCCTGGGGATTGTGGGTGAATCTTCCTCTACACGTTCTATTGCCATCTCCACTGTTCTAGGTTTGTACAGAGTACCAATGGTAAGTTTTCCTCCTCATTGTACTTACAATATTTTGGATTAATTTGGTTTTATTGTGAATTTAAATATATTTTATATTTTTATTCATTTAAAAATATTTGTGATTTAAAAGTCCTACTTAAACTTAAAACTGAAATACAGGGCAAGTAATGTTTTGGGGATTTCTGTTTCTGTTTTTTCACAGGTCAGTTATATTTCCACATGTTCCTGTCTGAGTCACCGACAAAAGTTTCCATCCTTCTTTAGGACAATCCCAAGTGATGCCTTTCAGGTAAAAACTTTTGATCAAAAAAAAAATACAGTACAGCATTAGCAAAGAATTGTTTTATTTGAATAGTCACTTTTTGTGTAATTGAGAGACCTGTATAGTCTCAGATCTGAGCTTTTCAAGCTAAAAAACATGCTGTGGAACCAGCAGTGATTACTGTAACCTATACACTAAAATTTCCACTCTCTATTCACTGTAGGTGCGTGCTGTGATTCAGATTCTAAAACATTTTCACTGGACCTGGGTGGGACTATTGGTTAGTGATGATGATTATGGGATACATGTTGCCCGTTCCTTTCAATCTGACCTGAATCAGTCTGGCGGAGGCTGTTTGGCCTACTTGGAGATCCTGCCATGGGGAGAAGACCCAGCTGAATTCAGAAGGATTGTGGAAGTGATGAAGAAATCTACAGCTCATGTTGTCATCGTATTTGCACATGAGGGTCACATGATTGACCTTATGGAAGAGGTTAGCACTGAAATTCAGTGTAATTATATCTAAATTATACTAAATATGTTATACAACTTAATCTTTGTCAAACTAAACGATTTAATTCAATTAGAATAACACAAACTAAACTAAATGCAAACTGCAAAACTAGTTGAACTGACACAGGACTGCATCACTGGAAATTAATTTAAATTGTATATCATTCGGAAGCCTAGACACTACTTTAGTGGAATAGCAGAATAAATTTGTATCTTCACTGTAATACACAGGTGATAAGGCAGAATGTAACAGGACTGCAATGGATTGCCAGTGAAGCTTGGACATCAACCACTGTGCTTCAGACCCCTCGCCTCATGCCGTTCCTTAGTGGCACACTGGGTATTGCTATCCGCCGAGGAGAAATTCCTGGGCTCAGAGAGTTTCTGTTACAGATACGTCCGGACCTGCACCAAAACAGTACACAAGGAAAGAGCCTGGTAAGACTTTAACCTTGCAGTACTGGAATTATAAGACTAATATGTTGTCACTGTATAGAAGGTAATTCTGAATATATTTTAGGTAAATCAGTTTTGGGAGCACACATTTGAGTGTAGATTTACACCACCTCCAGCAGGTTGGGTGGAAGCTGGTGGAGCACTATGCACTGGACAGGAAGACCTAGAGACTGTTGAGACTGAGTTCTTGGACATTTCAAACCTTCGCCCAGAGTATAATGTTTATAAGGCTGTGTATGCTCTGGCGTATGCCCTTCATGACATGCTGCTGTGTAAATCGGGGAAAGGACCTTTCAGTGGGCACAGCTGTGGAAGTTTGCAAAGATTGGAACCATGGCAGGTGTGATATCAATTTACACTCAATCTGTTAACATGACTGGAGATGATTTTTACATAGAGTGTGTGCTGAGCTTTTTATTTTATCTGTCGCATTTGATTTTCCTCTGTCTTTTATTTGTACTGTCGTAGCTTGTGTATTACTTGGAAAAGGTCAACTTCACCACATCGTTTGGTGATCAAGTGTTGTTTGATGAGAATGGTGATGCTTTACCAGTATATGACATCATGAACTGGCGGTGGCTCCCTGATGGAAGAACTGAAGTTCAGACTGTGGGTGAGATAAAGAAGGTGCCCCTCAAAGGTGACGAACTGACACTTCACGAAGACAAAATCTTCTGGAACTTTGAATCAAAAGAGGTTGTTTTAGATTTTCTGCTTCAGACACCTGCCTATTCTCAGATAAATATTACCTTGTAGCAGTGTGATACAGAATAATATACAGTGTGTTCCTGCAGCCGCCCCGATCAGTGTGCAGTGAGAGCTGTCCTCCAGGAACCCGCATTGCAAGAAAAAACAGGGAACCTGTTTGCTGCTTTGATTGCATTCCTTGTTCTGAGGGAAAGATCAGCAATGAGACTGGTTGGTGTTCATTTTTACTGACATCACCTTGAAGATAAATTGTAAATTAATATAAGCCTGTGTACTGTAACCACACACACCCTGTTTTCATAGACTCCATGGAGTGCACCAGTTGTCCAGAGGATTTTTGGTCCAGTCCCCAGCGTGACCACTGTGTTCCTAAGACAATAGAGTTTCTCTCTTATCATGAGCCCCTGGGTATCTGCTTGACAGCCATCTCATTGTTGGGCACATTAATCTGTGCTGTTGTCTTGGGAATCTTCATCTATCACCACAGAACACCTATTGTACGTGCCAACAATTCAGAACTTAGTTTTCAACTATTGCTGTCACTTAAACTGTGTTTCCTGTGTTCATTGCTGTTTATTGGACGACCCAAACTGTGGACATGCCAACTAAGACATGCAGTATTTGGAATCAGCTTTGTGCTTTGTGTCTCATGCATATTAGTCAAAACCATGGTGGTTCTGGCTGTGTTCAAAGCCTCCAAACCAGGGGGTGAAGCTAGCCTGAAGTGGTTTGGCACCAAGCAGCAGAGAGGAACAGTTGTGTTTCTTACTTGTATTCAAGCTGCAATCTGCACTGTCTGGATTATCTTAGCCTCCCCAGTTCCCCATAAAAACACACAGTACCACAATGACAAGATAGTTTATGAATGTGTAGTTGGATCCACAGTTGGTTTTGCAATGTTACTAGGTTACATTGGTTTACTGGCTATCCTCAGTTTTCTGATTGCATTTCTGGCAAGGAATCTTCCTGATAACTTCAATGAGGCCAAACTCATCACTTTCAGCATGTTGATCTTCTGTGCTGTGTGGGTGGCCTTTGTTCCTGCTTACATCAGCTCACCAGGCAAATATGCTGATGCAGTGGAGGTGTTTGCCATCCTTGCTTCAAGTTTTGGCCTTCTGATGGCACTGTTTGGACCCAAATGTTACACAATCCTTTTAAAACCAGAGAGAAACACAAAGAAAGCAATCATGGGTCGAGGAATTAAGTTATAGAAACTGCAAAAAATGAATATGTTTTCTCTATACATTTTAAACAAATATATAAATAAATGTATTTGTACCCCAAGATGCAGTTAAGTAGAATGTAGTTGAACGTCAAATGTTTTTATTGCTGTAGTCACTTGTCATGGTGTTTTTAAATATACTTGTACAGTTCTAATATTGCAACCATATTAAAATATACCAAAAAATTTATGTTACACAAACTTGAGGTGGTTTATTAGGCCTCAAGTTTTACTTTTTGATAATATGTGTGACATATGTTACTGTTTTGAACAGAAGCCTTCAGTAGCATTTCATAACTCTCACCACAGGGTGGAGCCCCACACTCACATTAATTCAGCAACACTCAGCCTTCAAGAAAAGTGAACAACTCATTTTTTATGAATGCTGGTTCCCAGAATAGCCTGCAACACTGATATTGAAGGCTGAAGTAGACACCTAGTAGTCTCTAATGGTGGGAAAGGCCTTACTGTTTCTCAATAGCTCTAGAACAAAAGACCAGTTGGCTTTTTAATTTCTGTTTGTAGCCAGGTTCACTCAGTTGTCCACCCACTGTGACTGTATAGGGTTCGATGTAAGTATCCATTCTATGACTCCAACTCGGCACACTCACAACTTTATTAATCTGTATGAGTGTTAAAGTGCAGGCATAGGGATTTCTGATGATCACTCCTTATTGTGCATGGGAACTTATTACTAACTGAATAAAAATACTGATATTTCCATGTCTGCATTATTCCAGTCTTCTTTCTTTACATGACTTTAAGAAAGACTGTAAAAAAATAAAAAAATTTATACAATTTTCCTTTTGAGGACCACAAATCTGTATTGGTGTTGTGAAACAACCACAAAAGTGATCCACAAGTAGTCCACATTTTTAGAATGTAGACATTTTAGCTGAAAATGTGGATCATTTTATATAAATCTGTGCAAGAACCCTTTTATGAAAATAGCAGTGATGAAATCGGAAATTGGAGCTGATTAAATTCAAACCAAATAATAAGAAAGAAAGAAAGGAGACAATACCTTGAAGGTTTTTTTATTGTCAGTTATATTTAGTAAAATTGTTATTTCTCTTTCCTGATAAAGGTTTGGTATGTTACGTTATGAAACACAAAAATAGGCTAAGATAAATGGAAAATCAGAGCAAATACAGACATTTTTCTTTATTATTACAGATTAATGTCTATGAGTTTTAATCTGAAATTGTATGATCACAAAAAGATTGTTCTCCTAATATTGTACATGCAGTAGCAGCAAAAATCATCATTCTGACATGCCTGCTAGAGAAACAATTCAAGAAAAGATACACATACAACAGTATATAAATAATAGAAATACATGCAGATTGGTGGATTGAGTGAAATAAAAATATAGCTGATTAACAAAGCCTATTTGAAAAAAATATGGTGCTCACCTGGCCATCAGGTGTTTCTTAGTGTTTTTCTCAGGCCTAAAAAGAATGATGAAACATTTTGGAGCAAAAATACAGAGCAGCAAACCATAGCTAGAGGCCAGGATTGCAAAAATCTCCACAGCCACAGTGTATTTCCCAGGAGAGCTAATGTAAGCAGGGACAAAGGCCACCCAGACAGCACAGAAGATCAGCATGCTGAAGGTGATCAGTTTGGCCTCATTGAAGTTGTCAGGGAGTTTCCGAGCAAGAAAGGCCAGTATAAGGCAGGTGCAGGCCAGCAGGCCAATGTAACCCAGAACCAGAGAGAAGCCCACCACAGAGGACATGGCACACTCCAAAGTGACTTTTAACCCCTGGAAACCCAGATCATGCTTAGGCACAGGCGGACTGAGGGACAACCATATGGCACAGATGATAATCTGGATAAAAACAAAATGTAATTTAACTTATACAAATACAATATAACAAAACCTATGCAACTATTTTTAAAATAAAAGCACATATTAGTACCTGTATAGAAGTAAAAAGGCAGACGCTTCCTCTCTGTTGCCTTGGACCAAACCACTTGATCAAGGCTTCAGCACCAGGTCGAGCTGAGCGGAACGCTGCTAGAACCACTATGGTTTTGACCTGGAGACACGAAACACAAAGTACAAAGCTGATCCCAAAAGCTGCCTGCTGGAACCGACAAGACCAGACTGATGGACGACCAATGAACACCAGGGAGCACAGGAAGCAGAGCTTCAAGGACACAAGAAGCAGGAAGCTCAGTTCTGAGTTGTTGGCTCGTACCTGCAAATGTGAAATCACGGTGACATGCAAAACAGAAGTGAATAGTCAAACCCATAATTCATATACATTCACTGGCCACCCACATAATTACAACATTACAACCACCACTCAGTATATTGCACCACAGGAGTGTGTTCTCAGTATCCTGCTCTTCTCCCTTTCTTACCATGGACTGCTTCCCCATCCATCCCACAAATGCCATTGTCATGTTTTCTGATCACCACCATAGTTGGTGATATGAGGCAACAGAGAAACAGCCTACAGGAAAGAGATCATTGTTCTGGAAATAATCTGGACTTTACCATCAACAAAACCAAGGAAATCATTTTGGACTTGTAAATAAAACATACTGAGCACTCTACCATCTGCATAATAATAATAATAATTTAAAAAATAATAATAATAATAATTGATACTTTATTGATCCCAATGTGGAAATTGTTGTTTGGGCAGCTGCACGGGTAGAACAGCGCTACTACGGGGCTTCAGTGTCTTGTCCAAGGACACCTCAGCATGTAGCCATACAGACATGTATCCTTCTAATAGAGGCACGGCAGCTTAAGGGTCCTGTTCATTATCTCATTTGTTAACAGCCACTTGTTTGGATGAACACAGTGACCACTGTTGCCTTCACCTTCCACATCTGTTCTAGCTTTTCTTTCAGTCCTTCATATTTCTATGACTTTTGTCATGTCTTTTCTATGGCATTTTTCTTATGGTTAGCTATGTCCAGTTGGTTAGCCATTGGAGGTTTGTCAGTATGTATGCTTACAGCAACCATCACAGATCAACAAATTGAACACCATAGCAACATATATCTCATATTAAGCTATGGTTTCCAACCCACAAATGTCTATTTTATAGTAAAAGTTCAAATGTGGATTTAAAAAATTGGTTGCCATTAATCTAGATTCTCACCATAGGTGTTTGACGATTGTAAAGAAACACCACAAACACAGCTGTTGTTACTGCAGCACCAGACACAGCTGCTATAGTCAGAGTAATGCCCAGAGTCTCATTAAATGAAAGGAAGTCCAGCTGACGTGGGACGCAGGCAGTTCGTTTTGCATTGGACCAGAACTCTAATGGACAACGGTCACACTGAAGAGAACCTGTGTCAGAAAAGAGGAAGGATGGGGATCAGGTGAGGTGAAAGGACAGTGAAATAATCCAGTGCAATATTATTTTAAAGCCGATTCCTGAGTAAGGCTGACTGCATTGTGAAAGCAAGGAGGTTTCTGATGTTTTCCATTTCCTCACCAGATTTATTGCTAATCTCCCCTTCAGCACATGGGATACAATCAAAGCAGCAGACAGGTTCACCTTTTCTGTTGGACTTTCGGCTGCCGGGGCGGCAGCTCTCACTACACACTGAAGTAGGCACCTAGAACAGTCAACACATATTCTTAAGGCGAAATAACAGCTATTCATTTATAAAATACAGTTATTCCTCTAAATGAAAAATTATTTTCTATTCTAATACCTGATTGGATCCTGTGCTCCACTCAATATCTGACTCGTTAAGATGGATGTCAAACCCATCCACCCGACCAATCAAAACAAGTTTTAGCGTTCCCTCAGGAGTGTTCTGCCAGTTGACAAGGTCGTACTTTGCTGGAATATCAGCACCTTGGAAATAAAACTTTTCTCCTTG
>OMLM01012155.1:0-29048 GCA_900302695.1 Helostoma temminkii
GTGGTACAGGATAACTTTGAACTTGTTTACATTCCCGTGGTCCACAAACACACACACACACACACACACACACACACACACACACACACACACGCATGCAAACTCTCATTAGTGCGGCATTATGTTGCCAGACAACCTAGGGTTCAGTTCAGGCAACAGTCCTAAGGAGTTTAACATGGAAATATAATGGGAAGCTATTTAATTTTAATGTCTTTAAAGGATTTTGCAGTATCAGATTTAAGTTGGGATTATTGGTATTATTAAACAAAATAATAATAATATGACCAGATAAGAATATCTCACTGTGAACCTTATGTTTACTGCTCTCCTACATCTTCCTCTTCCTTTCTTCTCATCTAACTGACTCTTCCAGGCATTTCCTCACCTCTGGATTCATCAGTATTCTGGGAGTGACTCAATCAGTCTCAGCACCAAAGATAGATCTCTGTGTGTGTGTGTGTTTTATTTCCTCATACAAGGGCAGACAAACACAGACTCAGCTCTACGCTGCAGGAATGGAGTGACAGAAAAAGAGAAAGCAAAGAGCTAACTGCACAGTGACCTCACTGACTCTTAGTGTGCTGACAGTCAGTCTGTATGGCAATGACTGTGTGTGTGTGCAGACTGGACACAGAAGGATGCTATTACTGAGATTTGATAAGAAAAGACAGCTCAGATCTGTATTTGTGTGTACAGGCATGTGCGCATGTGTGTGTGCAGTGGAGGTAAAGGTTCAGGAAGATGGGCTGTCAAACACAACAACACACATCCCTTTCACAGACACACACACACACACACAAATGGACAAATGGACACTCTGTTGGTGAATACAAGGCAACATTTTGACACTGAACTGTGTGATCATCTTTTTTCCAAACCTTTGTCATTCACAACCATATTTAGCAACGATTCATGGTATGGCATTGAAAAATAAGATAAAATAAAAAGACGGCAGATCAGACAGTTAAATAGGACAGGGCATGACAGAAAATATTTTTTTTGATAAAATGCAGAGGAGAGGACTAGCTGATTATAACCAGAAAAATACTGGTTTATTGCCAAACGTGTGTGTACATGTCTTAATGTCATCGTGCACACAAATTGTTGTGAGGATGTTTTGGTCAGTCCTCACCACTTATAAGTGCTGTTTGAGGGTTAAGACATAGGTTTTGTGAATAAGTTTAGAATTAAGTTAAACTTAAAATTAGGGTTGAGGTTGGGATAATTGGCTAGGAGTAGTACATTATGTTAACGACTGTCCTCAGAAATACAGAAAGACACAACTGTGTGTGGGGAAAAGTGTGTGTGTACTGTATGTAATCAGTTCCGGTTGAGTGACCAATGAAGGTAAACCTTTCCTCCCCCAACTCATTTACCTCCCCTCATCATGTCCTCATTTATTCTGCTCCTGTATACACTCTGTAATATATATAGCCTACACACACACACACACACACACACACACACACACACACACACACACGTGCATGTATATCTCAGCAGGTCTGGGATCAGGGGATTCATGCAGAAGAGATGCAGACGGTCTCATCCACCTGCTCTGACAACACCCACGTACACACACACAACCAGCAAACAGACAGTGCCCAAAAGACACAGCGAGAAAAATACTATTAATTTCAAATGTGTTAGTGGCCTGTGATCGCACACATAGGTCATAATAGAGAATGATACAGTGTCTGTGCGTGTGTGTGCATGTGGATGACTGAGTCTGGTGTCTGTGCAGGATGATAAACGACAAATGTTCTCAACTGAACACCTACACACCACACATGGATGTGCACACGTACAGGACAAATGATTTATTGACAGAGGTCAAGCACAGGTCTCACACTTTCTCTCCAAAACACACTTTGTCACTTTTGGTATTTATTTGTCACTCTCAGGACATGCTGAATACTTGTCATCCACTGTAAATATAAAAGTATGTAAGGCAATACATGTGAAGCACCAGCTTGTTAATAAGTAAAAAAGACATTATTAAAGTAACAGCTTTACAAGCTGCCTGGATTTTTAACACTCAATCAGTGAAACTATGAACAGACAACACAGTAAGCTGCCATCAGCCATTATTCACATCACTGTCAGTCAAGTGATAAGTCAGATGTCTCAATAAATCACAGTCTGAGAATGAGTCCCACATAAATACATTTCACATTTTATTTATTGGACTCTATCAATTTCTTTTTTCAAGATTTTACTAACCAACACAAAAAAACTATTTGAACAATATGACAATCAGCTGCAGCTAAAAGCTTGATTAAAGTATTATCACATTATTATTAATCTGACCACACTGAATAATGAATAGTGAAATAACTTCAAGCCGAAACTATTTATCACCATGACAGAGTCTAGACATTGTCTAAACCCAAACCTTACCTCCCCTGAATTTTCACAATTGTTTTTCTGTTTCCCCCTTAGTCACAAATAACTTCTGGAACTTCTCTCTCTCTCTGTCTCTCTTATTTATTACCAGAAGCCTCTCCCTCTCTAAAGTAGGCCTCCTTTAATTACCTTTTTAATTGGTAATTCCTTCATATAGTCCAGTTGGATTGGGATTGGTTAGGAAACAATGGCGCACACACACATTTGCACAATCATAAAGTCACGTGTGCACACATTTAGATGAGCAGACACACAATGTCTTGTGATGCTGACGTGCTATATTAATAACAAAGAAAAACACATTAGAAGATTTGTGTTGCCATAGCGATGCAGAAATTAATTAGCATGTACAACTATGTGGCTATAGGGGACGGAAAGTACTGTATTTTGCTTCGATGGAGACTTATAGGGTATTTGTGTGTACCTAGAGTATTTGCTTGCAGTTGTTTGTATGAGGACTGTCAGTAAAATACAGGGGTCAGATGTGATAACGCCCACAAGATGTTTTGCTTCCCTTATACTGATCTCTCTGTGAAGATATTTCTCTCCTTGCTATTCAGTAGCTCACACTGAAAATATGCTGATATTTTCTCTGTGAAGGTTCAGCTCAGATTTATGTTTCACTGATTAGTATAGCGGGTTCTGCATTCAGTGTTCAGTTTCCCTTTAAGGGAAATTACTTATTACCACTAAGAAAAAGAAGGAAAAGGGGAAAGAGCCACACTCAAGGGAAAAATCTAATCAATACAAATAAAAATTTAGATCCAAACGTTTTTGCCCCCTTTGATTTTTTTATTTTTTGCATATTTGTCACACTTAAATGATTCAGATCCCAAATAAAGATTTAATGTAACACACAGATAACCCAATTAAATGCAAAATGCAGTTTTTAAATGATGATATATTAATTTATTTAGGGGGAAAAGCTGTCCAAACCTGTCTGTCCCTATGTGAGTAATTGCCCCCTCCTTGCAAAATCATGAATTAACTGTGAATAACTGCATTTTTTTTTAAAGCTGGGTTAAAAATCACTTGCCATACTTAGGCCTGATTACTGCCAGATCTTTTGAATCAAGAAATCATTTAAATAGAATTCTGTCTGACAAAATGAAGCAGCTAAAAGATCTCAAACCGCAACACATCATACTGTGATCTAAAGAAACGATGAGAAACAAAATAAATGACATGTATCAGTCTGGAAAGGGTTCCCTAGGCTTTTTGGACTCCAGTGAACCACGGTCAGAGCCATTATTCACAAATGGAGAAAACCTAGAACAGTGGTGAACCTTCCCAGTAGTGGTTGGCCAAACCAAAATTACCAAACCAAAGCAATGACTCATTCAGGCGTCATAAAAGAACCCAGAACAACATCTAAAGAACTGCAAGCCTCATTTGCCTCAGTTAAGGTCGGTGTCAGTGATTTAACAATAAGAAAGAGACTGAGCAAAAATGGCTTCCATGGGAGAGTTCCCAGACAAAAGCCACTGCTGACCAATATCAGAACAACATCTCAACAGTCATGGTTGTGTGATGGTCCAGGGCTGCTTTGCAGCTTCAGGACATGGATGACTTGCCATAATTAATGGAACCATGGATTCTGTGCTCTGCCAGAACTTGTTTGATGCAGGAGGATGAAGATCCAAAACACACCAGCAAGTCCATCTCTGAATGGCTCCAAACAAAATGTATGTTTTGGAGTGGACTAGTCAAAGTCCAGACTAAATCCCATTGAGATGTTGTGGGATGACTTTAAACAGGCCATTCATGTTCAAAAACTCTAAAGTGTGGCTGAATTAAAACAAGTCTGAAAGGAAGAGTGGACGAAAATTCCTCCACAGCGAAGTGAAAGACTCACTGCCAGTTAACGACACATCACAAACACTTGATTGGAGTTGCTGCCACCAAGGGTGGCACATCCAGCCATTAGGTTTAGGGGGCAATTACTTTTTCTACAAGGCAGGTTTGGTTGTTTTTTTCCCTTAATAAATGAAATCATCATTTAAAAACTGCATTTAGTATTTACTCTGGTTATCTTTGTGTAATATTAAAATTTCTTTCAAGATCTGGATTATTTAAGTGTGACAAATATACCAAAAGGGATAATGAATGAAGTGATTTCTACTATAGACAGAAAGATGTGAATTGGATCTGAGGATGTGATGATGATACTGTAAGAAATAATAAGCAAACAGGGCCTGATAAATTACTTTTATAGCATATTTGACATTGACATTTATATTGATACTGAGTATTTTATAAGCAGAATGTAATAGACGATTGTCCAGGTTCAGTCCCATCCCCATTTATAGGAGAAATTACATTGCAGGAGCTTCCCTATTGTCTATCACAACATTAAAACCACCTTTTGGATCCATGACATCGCCATCATATGTCCCTAGGTTAATAGGACTCATCACTTGCCAAGGATCCTTATAGGCTTATAGTCTTTTTCTCAGTGGGGACAGCAGGGTTAGTTCACTCAGAGGACAAGACAGTGGCTTAACATGCTTTGATGTGTTTGTCTTCATAGATTTTAGTACCCTTTGAAATCTTTGAATGGTTGTGGGCAATAACTCTTACAAAGCAGCCTCAGGGTGAAGGTTTTTAAGAGAGGCCTTTAGAGAGTCTTTGAAGGACTCTGTCTGACCATGTTGATGACGTCTTTCGGTCTGCAGCCCGCCAGAGGCTACGTTCCGTCGAGATAAACAGGCATAATTAATTGGCTGAACTTTGCCTGGATTATCTTAGGTTAAGTGCTCATCCTGCATTCTGTTCCACACAGTCGTGTTTTCGTCACTGCACACACGTACACAAAAATAGCATTGCTTGACCGGTGTGTGTGTGTGTGTGTGTGTGTATGTGTGGTGGGAAGCTAAACCCGATCAAAGAGGACACAAAATACTAGAAACAGATGCTAAAGACAGTTCGGATCTGTCATGCTCTCGTGCAAATGGAAAAAAGTGCTTTGTGTGGATCTTTTCATTTATGCTTCATGCATAATTAGGAGTGCGTATGCAGAACTGTCTGTGTATAGACTGTATATGCTGTGCACTGTGTGGCAAATACTGTTTTCACTTTAATAGTTTGAGCTATAAACCTGTGTAGTATTAAGTCTACGGTGTATACAGTGTAAATGAGCACGCTGTATGGAAGAGCCATTGGTTTTTATTAGCTTAACATTTACATCAGTGTCCAGCTGTAAATGAAACAGTTGTTACTGCTGCTTTTAGTGTGTACAGGGTGCTTGCTGGTGCCTGTTTGTAAATTACCTAGCCATCCATGTTGCGCCTGTCTATAAATAAACTGCATATAAACTCTGCTGCTTTCATATTAGTTCACCATCTGCACCTGAGCTGCACTGTAAATGAGGCTTGTGCTACCAAAGCTATATGTGCAAATTATCTACAGTACTTCAGTTGTTAGCTAGTTGCCAATTATCTAGTCTGGCCCCTGAATGTACAGTAGATGAGAAATTTGGCCTCACTGCTAGTTAAAATGCTCACAGAACTTAGTATTTCCCACAGCTGTCTCTATCTGTAAATGGGTTGTCCATTTATATCAGAGCTTGAGACAAAAGGACCAGAACTATATTACTGAGAAATTTCTATAGTGTTGATGAGGATGCTTCACATACATACAGAAATCCACGCCTCAGCCGGTGTTAGCATTGGCCTGTCCAACACACTGACCTATCATCAATAGGTTACTAACTGCTGTGCTACATACAGGCAGCCTCACTAAACTTAAATGGTAAATGTCTGTGCTTATAAATTCCTTCACTACCTTATCAGTAGTTTGGTGGTTTACACTGGTTCTAGTTCACCCATTAACACGGTGGAGCTGCCATGCAGCTGGCCTGACGCATTGGGAACAACTGCCCAAATTAAAATTAAAGAGGAACCACACAGAAAACCTGGTGCTTATACATCCGTCTATCCGTGCATTATCATAACCGCAGCATTTTTCTTTCCAGAGATGAGGTTCCATCTCATGTTGACCTGTTGTAAGAATGTCTCTGATTGTACATATGTTTCAGTAGATTTCTCTCTCACATCTGTTGATCCACTTTTTTGTCCTCTACCACTTTACTACTCTATCATTTACCTTCAGCCCCCTACTCTATACTTTCTCTACAGGATATCCCTGATGCTCACCCTGCCTCTCTTCCCTCTCCCCTTTGTCTTTTCCCTATATCCCCAGTCTCTCTTTGCCTCTCTCTCTCTCTGACAGTGATAAATTGCCTGTTGGGTTGGGTAATCCATCTTGCCGTATCCCACACCTGAACACACATTCTCCAACGCCCCCTTACTTCTCTCCTACTACCATTTATTCCTCCTTTTTCCCATCCATCTGTTCTTCTCTTTCATCCCAAGGTTAGCAATGAGCTGAAGGTAAAGATCTGTCTGACAGTTCTCGCTTATACATATGTGCACACACATTAGGAAGCAGTGTCAACGGAAAATGTATGTGTGACCTTAACACACACTAATGCACAAGTGTCTCACACAGTGAGTCACAATTAAGCAAAAAGGTTGAATGACCACAATGAGCTGCTAGAAATCAGATTTTACGACCACAGAACCTTTAATAGGACAATGAATTAACACATGAACAGAGTCACATGCAAGAGTTTATATCTGCCACCTCTCTACCGCTGTATTTCATATAACATATGGACTTTCCCAATTTAATTACCATCTCAAACCTTTGTTGTTGTTGTTTTTTGTGCCACATTTGTACAAAGCAAAAATTCTAATTAAATTATGACAAGTCTATAACCATGCTAGGAGCTCTAGAGGCTGTACCTGGACACATTAGCAAACATGCTAGTGTTTTAGCATGCTAACATTCTTTAATTGGCCTAATAATCAAGTATTCACTTATGTTTAAATTCATGAAAAGTTTACCAAAGGGTTTATAATTAACCTTGAGTAGTCACAAATGTGCATGTGATTCCAGTGCATGTGTGAAAGCAGCTTAAGATATTACAATATGGATCAAGTCGCAGACCAACCTTACTTAACCTTAACCCAAGGCTATGCTGCTAACATTGCTAAAGCTAATGGTAAACTGGTGCTTTTATATATTTACAGTACATTTAAATAGCAATGGGACACAAATTGTATATTAAAAACGCAGTATATTGCTTTAAATGTACACTGACCTCCAGTTAAATGTGTATTTATTGTGTATTGATACAAATATACAGTTCTCAGGCAATAAAAAACAGACTATTCATGTGAGAGTGTTCAGCACAAAACAATAACTACAATATATCATAAACAAACAAACCATGCAATGCAGTAAACCTCAGTGATAAGACCAATAAACCAATTTGTTAGGTATCAATGAAAGGCTCCTATATACATTTTATGTGTTTTTACATAAACCTTAAACCTCCTCAGGGTGTATTTCAACCATCCTGAAAGCCTCTAAAAGTAAAATGCATTTTAAACACTATATCCGTCAAAGTCGAATGAGTGCACTTGCTCTTTTCCAGGCTCCATAATCTCACAGTAGCACTCTTTCATACATGGGAGCTCTGTAAAGCGACCACAGTGCTCCACTGTTGGCCGCTGAGCTCCTCAAAGGGAGCAGCAGAGGGTTTTAAAAGTTGCTGGAGAGCAACGTTGTCACAGAGAGAGGCAATATTTATCCAACAAGCTTTGACATGAATATCAAACCTAGATTTAAACTGGAAAACATCTGCCCATAAGCTTACATTAACAAATGCTAAACAGTTGCTGCAGCTGCTCCAGAAGATATAATCAGTCAAATATCATTTATGCTTTCTTGTCCTGTGTATGTGATGGGAGATTTATTGTGATAAATATAGTGTAAAAGGGGAAAATGATGAGATATATGGAGGAACAGGTCATAAGCTGAGTGTTAAGCTAAGTGTTGCTCCCTCTTCACTTCATGTACAGTCAATGACAGATAACAGTAAACAACAACAACCATTTCAAACCCTCTAAATCGAGCCTCACAGGTTTCAACTGCTCAAGGTAATTGGAAAGTTTAACAGCTAGAGGCTATTGTCTGAGTCTGATTGAAGCTCAGACTGGGAACAAACAGCCAATTTAATTCTCTCTCTCTTTCTCTCTCTTTCTCTCTTCTCTCTCTCTCTTCTCTCTGTCTCTGTCTCTCTCTCTCTAACACACACACACACACACACACACAATGAATCTCAGTCCATATGCCTCGTTATCCTTGCGTATCCTATATGAATTATCGCCTCTCTTTTCCTTTAGACCTGAATTTCGACTTGTTTCTTTCAAACTCCATCTCGTTGATGTAGAGCGCCGTAGAGATGAATGATGTGAGGATAGACAGGATGCTGCTGGGCTCAGACTAATGATAAACATTAGGGGAAACTGGATGATATTAATCAGTATATAGTACAAACCAACCACTAAACATTTGTTTGTTACTTTACTCAAATAATACAATACAAACTGTACAACTGTAGACTACAGACTTGCAGAATCACCCATCGTATTGTGCATCCCTTTCATCCCAGATGGTAAATTCTGCAGGAAGGAGCAATAATTCATATGTAATAATATTTAAAATCTGAAGAGTCTAGTCTAGAGAGTAACAGCCTTTTAAAAAACACCATAGTAATTGATCTACAACTGCTACAATGAAGTCTAACATGCAGCCAGACTGGAAAGTGCAGCTTAAATGTCATCCTTGTTCTTGTTTCACCTCCTGCCCTTTTCCATGTTCAGACACAATAGACTCACAGTCTTGCTTAAAACACACAGAGTTCTCCTCTCGTCCTATCTTTAGCATTAGCCAGCCTCTATGCACACACACAAATTTCACAGTCCTATTGTGCACAATATTCAGAACAGGAATGCCATTGCAGTTTAGTACATGTAAAAAGATGAACGACCAACTGGTAGAGCCCTGCCTCTAATTTTGACCCTAAAAAGGTAGGTCTCATGCCACAATAAGCATTCACGTCCACACACACAGTGCACAAGGCCACTGCACAATTGTAAAGGCTACGTCACCTCCTCCCACACACTCATCATTACCTCTATTTCTTTCTGTCTTCCTGACAGCCCTCTTCTCTTCACTGTTTTCCATACTGCTCTCCTCAGCTTCCAGTGTGTTTTATTGGTAGCAGCATATACACAGTGGGTAGTGAGGTATATAAAGTTTACAGTGCTAGCAACAGCTGTGCTCTGAAATTACATCTGACATCTAGAAAAAAACTCTAAACCTTCTTTACAAAATGAAATTGTTCCCAAGGATGTAATAAAATATGTACAGATCTAGCAATAGAGGTGCAGTTTGTATTGAAATATAGCATATATATGTATTGTCTTGTTTAAAATATCCATTATAGCTAAGGACCCTGAAGCCGTATTTAGCATTTTTGTTGCCATGATATCCGAAACACTGTCTCTCAAATATCTGTGAAGTCTCAAGAGCACCTGTTCACATTATCAAACATCGGTGGGCTCATATTCTTTAAATAAACCTGGTAGCCAACACAAGCACTGCACTGCAAAAAGGCTACAGGCAGCTTTATGGTCATGCATGTGTTACTAATGTGATACTGTATGTTTATATGGGTATGTGCATGACAGAAAACAAATTGACTGACCTCCCCTCAGTGTTGGTTTCTCTAGTTTCATTGATCAAACATCTAGGCATCAACACCAGGGCTAAAGAACAAACTCACAGAACCACCTCCATCCATTTGCTGCACTGTAGACGCAGCTATTTACCAGGGCTAATTGAAGCACCTTGCAAGGGTGATAAAGAAATTATAATTTTATAAATACGTGCATCATACGTGTGCATAATTAAAGCCCTTTCTCTACGTCTTTCCCTGTTAATTATCACATAATTAATCATGTGCCATGTGTACTCTGAAAGTTGAAAACATAGTTTTCACACAAAAGTAGACACGCACACACACATTCTCAACATCCCTGTGACTCACACCCCATCCTGAGATTATCCTAGTGTGCCATGCTGAAGATAGATGTGTTATATCTGACTGGGTGATGTATGACAGTGCATGTGTGTGTGCAGGGTGTGTGCATGCTTCTGTGTGATACATCAGCTTATGACGGCAGGCTGGCTAATGTTAGAAGTGTAGTTAGCGGGTCTTCAAATAAACTGTTCAGTGAGCAAGACTTCACAGTGTCACAGGGTGCTGGAGCTGGCACCTGCTACTAGAACACTGGGATATTTTCTCTTCACATCATGGCTCTGGATGATTAACTTGAAAAGTTTGAGAACTTTGAAATAGAAACAAACAAGTTGCTCCTGATGTGTGTCCATTCTAAGTCGTTTGGATATATGTATTTTCCAAATGACTAAATGCAACAGGCGTCAACGTAAAAATATATCGTATCTGAATTTCTAGACAGAAGAAGACAGACATGGAGACACCTGCACCACTTTAGTGTTGTCTAGTTATTCCTGTATTTTGGAGGTGATGGAGAGGCAGTTGCCATGGTAGCTACAGACCTCGTGTCAGCAGCTGCTGATGCCACTTTCACCACCATCCAGTGTGTAATCTTAATAGAGCACATACATACATGCCTTTGTGTCTTTGTTCATTTGTGTGTATTTCCATATGAACCTCAGGGTACCTCGGTGTGTGCATGCCGGTTACAATTGTGTGAGTCTTTGAACACACTGTGGTGTACCAGTGTGTGTTTGGGGTGTGTTCACTCATGCATGTGATTTGCAATGTGTTGTTAGTGTGCAGAAGTGGTGACCATGTTTGTCTTGGGCTTGTTTTGGGCTACGAGCTATGCCGAGGTGCTATAAATATAAAATGGCTTCAGTTCACTGCTTCAAATGGACTACTGCTGTTTTTTTATGTATTTGACAGTAGTGGACAAGTAGTAGAATCAGAACCATGGACAGAGAGAGACAAGGACTGGTAACAAGTATCTCTCACCAGAATTAACAAAGCTCAACTGACAAAATAGTCCATTTTATCACAATTGTTAACTTTACATCATTCAGTGTTTTCCAAAAACCAATGAAAACGTAAATTGAGAGAAAATTATTTTCTAAAGCACTGACAAAAACAAGCTTCAGAACCAAGTCATTTTCTTTAAAAAAAAAAAAAAGCACTTCAAAAAACACCCATCTACTGAATCTAATGTGGTTTTGTGTTTAATTTCCTAATTAATGCACACTGGCAAACTCTAATGCATCATCTGTTGCCTTTTGAAACTGGCCAAGCTTTTTGTAGCTTATCTGGCTCTTTATAGACCCACAGACACACACATACACACACTGTGGCAGCCTATTGGCTGTGGTGGTTAGTCTAATTAAGTGTGTCCGCTCTGGGTCAGTGACTGTAATGACAATGATAGTACTATTAGAAGAAACCATCCTCTTTCTTTCCTCTAGCTACTCATTTCCTCCCCTGTTACTCATTCTCATCATCTTCATCCCTCTCTTCCTCTAAATTTAAACCTTTGTTTATTCGCTTTTCTCCTCTAGAGCCCAATTTAACCAAAAAAACAAAAAAAAAAAAAGTATGTGTGAGTGTGAAAGAGACTGTGTGCCATGCAAAGTGACAGAGTGATGTACAGACATTAACATGCAAAGAGCTGTATATGTCTCTCAAAGTACAGATAACATGAATTGCTCCACAGGGATCTCAGTGGTGCTGTTTTTTCCAGCAACATCCTAAGCAGTATATTCATGCTGGTTCCATCTCAGCATAAAAATGGGTTCTACTATATGTTGAAAACTGTAGACTGTGTAGATGACTGGAGAAAAGGGGAAGTCACTGCTGTGGTTATCATTAGATACAGTGTACTTCATGATGATCAATCTGAAATGGGATGACAAAGGTTCCAATGAGAAACCAAAGTCTGCTAGAGTTTTATTACAAATGTATTTGAGTTAACAAAAGTGAAACATTTAACACTTAAACCATTAAGTACAATTATGTTCCTTGAAGAGACTTCACAATTGAATAAAGTGAACCATCTGCTAATAACTGATCTTTGCTGCTCCAAGATGTGATTCCCACACTTAGATACTGTGTAGGCTCATCTGTTAGCTTGATGGAATTGTTCCAGTATCTTGACCTCTCTCATCAACAGCGACATTTTGGCTTCATTTTAATGATTTTTGTTTGCTGTATCTTTCTTTGTACTCTGTAAATTGTAGCATTCATGCAGGCTGAATTCATTCCAGGACTCATGATGTGTATTGCATTAGATTGTGCAGAGACTTTACAGGTTTTGAGCCACTTAATGTATGACTTCAGGAACAATTTCAAACAAAAAGATTCCTCCATTCTTCCAACATTTTTAAGGGAAAAAAAATCATTTTCTTTATTCAGAAATAAATGAAACTTTCTATAAACGTAAAATGCAAATTCAAAAGCATGTTAAGATTTTTAGAGCCATATCATTTTTTAGTAACAGAGGCCAGCAGGATGTTGGAGCAACATTTTGAAAAGGCATCAGAGGAAACACTTGGGTTCTACTTTCCACTGGAGGAGGCCAATACGAGGTTAGAGTTGACCCAGTCTGCACTGTTAGAGGTTCTCGCCAACTTTTGTTTTCCAAACTAGATATGAAAATGCATGACCATGCCAGAGGAAGTGCATGGATCATTATTTTGAGCTGTGGGAATCTAGTAGGAGGTTATAGCTCAATTGTGATGCACATGGGGTCGTATCAGCTACATTAATGTAGACTAATATAGACTCCTATGTTTTAAACAACCTAAACATACATATACAAACATTTCAGTATCATTTTAAACATCATTGCTTGAGAAATGTTCCGGTAGCTCTAGATTTTGAGATGACATGTATCTTTATGTGGCTGGGTCAAATTGAGTTCTTCAATTCAGCCTGCATCAGCATCCTTCCCTCTCCTCATATACACGCACATCCATCCATCCACCGTCTTGCTGTTATTGATGAAACCACCTCTTTATATGGTAATGTCTTTCACACCTGAAAGGCATCAGGAGGGCATTATTGCTCTCTGTCACACAAACACACGTGTGCATGCACTATCACACTTACTACAGTATACAGTTGCCAGAAACACGCACGCACACTAACACACACTATTATTCACGTGAGCTCCATATATTTTCACCCTCTCACAGCCTCTCACCAACACGCACACAGCTATGAGGAGCCCATTAACGCTGATGGAGATATGTATGCGTCTCACATCTGTCACATGTCGCTGCCGTGGCAACACCAGCTGCCGTGGTTACCGGAGGCATGCTTTAGTAGTGTTATGGGATTTGTTTTTTACAGGATAGCTAGCTACCTGTGTGCAGAAATCAACCCTTTGAGGACACTGCAGAGCAATCACACTCCACCATTTGATCTGATAAGTAGACTAATTACAGACAATTTAGTGGTTAATTACTGGTTTGTGGTGAAAATAATCTAGTGGCTGGGATTAGTTAAATTGGCTATATCCTCAAGTGCATTTAATCTACTTGCATTTGTGTGTTGGAATAAACCAGTAAGCTCTACACCTCAGTCTTTTGTTCACCCGATGGTCAGATATACTCCATCGTCTGATGTGGAGATTTTGGATTATGTTGGGTATTAAAGAGATCTGGCTGACAATATTAAGGATTTAAAGAGTGCAGGTGTTTTGCAGAGCATAGCTAGCAATTTGTCACCATTTATGTTTGGAAAATAACACCATCACAAGTATTTGAGACTGTGTCATTGTTCATCACTTATTATATCATTTTGTGTTTTTTAACAATCAATAAATTGTTCAGTCAAATCTTTAAAAAATAAAGGTCAAAAAATAATAAATGCTCTCATAAGATCCCACAGGTCTGAGGAGAAATATTGGTATCCAATCTTTTCATATCCAAAAAAAAAAGCAGCAAATTCTTACATTTAAGATACTTTTTTAGATATTTGTTTGATAAATGTTCTGGAAAATGTATCAGTGATCAAAAGAGCTACAGATTCACCATATTACTTCAATGATTAATGGGCTAATTTCACCTGAACATTTGAGTCATTTGAGTGGACAAGTCCTACAAATTCTATAACTCAAGTTTAACTCAAGTTTCAACAGCTACTAAGCTTACATGTCAACAGGCTCACTCTCTAGGACTGCTGAGGAGCAAATGCCAACTACTGATGAAGATTTCAATATAATTAAGAGCTCTAAAAAGTGTTAATGCATTGGACAATCCACCCATTGTCATATTGTCTTTGTCATAAAAACTCTGTTTGTGGTTAAGATTTCAATTTTTAAATAAACATTGATGATTAAACTCAAAACACCAACACAAGTAGTAACAATATTCAGCAATATTGTTATTTATGGTTGGCATAATGCAGTTATAACATAAGCTGGAAGTCTGAGTAATAAACATTGGTTGCACTTTCCAGAGAAATGGCTGAGTTTATGGTAACATGGAGAAAAAAATGAAAATCATAGAAAACATTTCTAATGCACTGCAGCCACAGCAATGTGCATTAATGTTGAAAATGTATGTGCTGCTTAAGCTGCTGACAGCTCTACATATACATCATTATGGTCTGTTAAGATAAACATTTTAAGTGCATCCATGATAAATACTGTACATCAAGAACAAAAACACTCAAAGTACTCTGTACTTCATATAACATGTTTAACTTTACAAAAAAACTGCACAGCTGAAAGTAATCTCAATAAATCTCAAGTTGACATTAAGAGGTCCTCAGGGAGGGAACACATTCACATAGTGACCCACTTCCCTGATCTGAACTGGACCTACCAAAAACAGATCACCTTCCATCCATTTATAATTTGGAAATGGATATAAGGGATGAATACAGCAGAGCAAGGACACAGGCTTTAAGTGGTTACAGCTGTGTTTGCCAGATGTGCTTTTTGAGTCCTGTGGTTACAAGCGTGCGTGCATTTTGCATTCGTGTGTGCATCTAAACCTGAAAACTTACTCTGCTCCTTCTAATCCCTTCACAGAGCACCCCTCACACCCTCCCATACTGCCCCTGGCAATATGACCTCCCTGTCTCTCCCTCTCTGCCTCCTTTCTGGGGCTGACTAACAGCAGTAAAAAAGGTATGCTGGCAAGATTTCTCCTAAAAAATTCATGCTATATATCCAATATACTAGTTTATGGCAGATATACGTCCTTAAAGCTAATGCTGTCTAATCCAATACATCTGCAATACACCTGGCTTCATGAAAATAATAATATACAGCTTTTGTGCAAACACTTTTAGAGGTGTTGATGCAATTCTGAGAACATTTTGGAGGCTATAGTTTATGCTGCTTTGGAACTGACTGAAGACTGAACATTATCTTAATGAAGCAGGATTCTTTTAGAGTACATTCATTTTAGCTAGATGTTCCTAATGTAGCCCACAAGGACTTGTATCTCTGGTTTTCCCACACAACTCTCCAGTATCTTCCCACCAAAACAGGAGAAAATACTCAGACTCCAGTTCGAAAGTGTCTTGGCAGAATAACCCCATTTTACTCGCTGCTGCCACCATGTGACCAATGTTTGTAACAGCATATTAAACCTCTGGCAGCATAGATTTACACAACATGTAAATAACAAAACAATGTTGCACCCACAAATTAACTTAAAGTACCTTTAAGAAATACGTAATAACGTTCAGATCATATTCTGGTATAAACAAAAGTCCATCTTTATGTTCTTTCTCCTTGCAGCCACTAGAGAGCAGACTACTCACGAATGATTAAATGAAAAAATTATTGAATTATTACTCTTTAAGACATACAATATGAATAGCAAAACAACTTTGCACAAACAAAACACTTTCTTAGCAGTAATAGTGGCATATATGTCCTACAAGTGAACGAGTACGTACAAACAACCTTTTATTGGCACTTAGTATTTGACATTTAGGCAAAGTGACAACCTCTAACGGGTCTTGCATGTTTGTGTGTGTTTATGTATTCACAGACTGTTCTAACAAACTGCCACACAAATATGCTAAATGTCCTACCAGCACAAAAGAGCAGACAAACGTGCAGAACTGCAGACACTCAAACAATAAAATTATTCAGCAGGACTCTGGTGAAAGTCATAATTAGCATTGTTTGTATGTGTGTGGCTAGCCCGGGTCAAGTGTGACCTATCATGTATTCAAAAAGAGGTCTGGGTGTGTGCCTGGGTGTGCTTGTTGAGAGGTGAATTGGTAGGTGGATGTGTGTTTTTATTCTAGCTGTGAGGGGTCACATATGCACCAGTGTCCTGTGGGAAAAGCATGAGGTCTCTTGCTGACAGCACAAGAGGAAGACGCACACACACACACACACACACACACACAGCTGAACTGCTGCTCTGGCACATTTGGTTCAGGAGGAAAATTATTAGGTCACATTGCTTCACCAAGGACACAAGTTCAGCTTTTTCCCGACAAAAAACACCTGTGTAGGTCAGTTCACTCTTGTAAGGAGAGTCTGGGTTAGAAGCCAAAATGTAAAGTAAGTAAAAACAGCCAAGAAATCCTAACTGGTTCAAGTGACAGACTATAGCAGTACAGGACAGCTATTCACTGAAAAGCTGTCTAACACCGTTACATCATCATTGTTCTGTCAGATATTTATTAAAACAACAGGCTTAATTACACGTTATATCAGAATTAGAATTAATTTTGAGTTTCAAGGCAGTGAGGTGATTCAAGTTATTCAATCAGGTGATGCACAAGATTCCTCAGCAAAGACTGAGGAGAAAAACTTCATCAGAACCACAACCACATAATATTTTAGACTTCAGATGTTCCCTCTTCAGATATTGTGGTGAATATGCACAATACAGTGTACACATTTGTGTACAGTTCTTAATCAGATCTATTTCCACTTTTCAGTTAAAATCAGTGAAATATGCAAACACAATGTCAGTGATGTCTTTTCATTGACAAAATCCTTGAGCCAGAGAGGGAAATGTTGGCTTGTGATGATTATACAACTGCTGCTAACCTGAATACCATATCTGTATGGACTGGTTCCCATGATACTTTTAAGCCAAACTACATCTGCAACTAATAAAAGCATATTTTACTCTGTTTACATTATAAGCAGATACATTTTCCACGGCATACAGCACCTACTCCAATTACTATACTGAATGCTACTATGTGTCTGTGCTTACTTTACACTTCAATAAAGTTAACCACAATGGGAAAAGCTTTAATCAGCCTGAACTTAACCCAACCTCAGAAATAATGTTTTAATTAGTGGTCTGCCCACTGACAATCCCCATTAACCCTCACTGGTCCCCACAATTTCCAATTGTCATGTTCTTGAGTTAATAAGAGCCCACTGTCTCCACTACTATCTACAGAAAAACTTGATTTCTCTTTGTACTGTGCACTATATCTGTCTGTTTCTCAGTGGCTGTGCTTTAGTAGCCCTGTGGAAAATAATGCATGCTTACTTGTTACTGATTAACTCTGATGTGTGGCCCCACTGTAGTCATAACTATAATCCAGTAATCTGCAGTAGAACAACTTTGAACCTAAAGGCAGGATGCTAAAAAACTATGGTGAGTCAAATGCCTTGCCAGGAGGGCTATGTGCAAAATGACAAATTAGTCATAAGTCATAGCCAGAAAACTGTGTACTGTGGAAACAGCAAAATGTAAAAGAAAGTACCTGTGTTATGATGAATTTGTATAGTACATGATTTCATCCTCTATAAATCATCTTTGGGCAAATAATATTCCTTCTGAAAATCGTTGTGCTAATGGAATTAAAATTGATTATATAGCTGATGCACAAAAAAAGAAATCACCTGTCAAAGAAAATTAGAAAGCGGGGAATAATCCATGTGTATTAATATCTGGTCTAAGTCAATATCTTTCAATAATCCATTACATTAGTTACATACGAAGAAGAAAAGCAATGCAGCGTAAAGTGAATTAATTGATTTTGGTCATATGATCAATCAAACTCCAAGACAAAAATGGAAATAATCTCATGTGTGTTTATCACTTCATCTTTGACACTGATTAGCAACATTAGATACAGAAGTTATCCCAAATCCCCAAGGCTGTTTGGTCAAAGAAGCATTGGACAAATTACAGGAGCCCCATGATTTATGGGAACAATAACTCTGCCTTCACAGCAACACAGTAAGCAAGGCTATGATTAGAGGCTCAATATTTCATGAGCAACCAAGTTAATAAGTGTCAATGTCCAAATGCCACAGTTAATAAGAGAACAAGTTATTTTTGGAGGTGACAGAAAAGGTAACACAAAACAGCTACAAGATGAATTGTACACACACATCCATATACATAGTAATAAAGGTGAGCAAACATGGTTGGTTTTTACCTTGCTGGAGTAAGGTCCAGGGATGAGCAGTTTCAGTGCTTGTCTTTTCAGCTCTGTGAGCCTAGCATTGCAGTTCTCACACCAAATCCCTCTCTCACTACCTGGGGAACTTCCACTGCCTGAGGCTGGTGATCCAGTACCAAAACCTGGAGAGCCACCTAGAGAACCAGGCGATCCTGTCCCAATCCCTGGAGAGATGGTCCCTGGTGACCCAGAGAAAGACCCTGGAGAAGATATTCCCGAGCCTGGGGACGGGGTGCCTGTAGAGCTTGCCATGGAGCCAGCACCCTCTGGAGTAGGACGTGTGCTGGAGCGTGTGGATTTCTCGTAGGGCTCCCGGTACCACACATCGGGGAAAAAGGAGGCAGATTTGGTCGGTGAAGTGTCAGGCATCTGCAAAGAAAATGTAAAAATTACAAGAAGATATGATTAAAAAGTCAGTATTAATGTTATTATTTACATTATTAGTTACACCTGTGTTTTCCTGCTATGACAGTTTAAGTGTGGGCCACAAAAGAATGTCTATCTATAAAAAATCTTGAGGGAATGAGGGCACATGGTCTGTATCCTGAATATTAACAGTTTGGCTGCATTTTAGCTGTAAAGCAATTATGTATATTCACTATATCCAGCACAGGTATAGTCAGTAAGCTATCACAAATTATCTGGTGCAAGTGTTGAAAATATATGTGAAATTCATGAGAAAAACAAACTATTCTGGAACAAAGCTTTCACTTTGAATAAACATGCAGGCTGTGCATACAGTAGCCAGTCACAGTTTGACATGAGATGACAGTCTACAGTCTAAAGTGCCAATAGTGAATTATGTCAAATAGTAATTCAGTCAAAAAATCCCACAAACAGGAAACTGTGTTGGTGTGACAGTGCTTAGCGATAACCGTGTTGAGACACTCAACATATTGGATGCTTTAACAACTAAATAGGATCAAGTCCGTGTACAGGCCTGTGTTTTTTTCCCTGCCACATGGGAACATCAAATGAGCTACAAAGAGTTGAAAATTAGATCTTTTGCGGCTGGGTAAATCCAGTCAGAGAGGACAGACCTATTGATGTGGTGGTGACTGGAGAGCCTGGGTACTATAGCTACAGTAATTCCTTACAAAGGCTATAATAAGGTAGCAAATAGGTCGATAGGTGGGAATGAACAGTCTTGTCTAAGTAAAGAAGTGGGTATAATGTGAGCCAACTGTGGTGTGACTGAGTGTACTTGCTGCTTGGTCCTTGGTGTGTGATAATCTAATATAATAAGCTGATGATAAGCTGCTATGACACCATAAGCAAACCACAAACATATTAATCAACAGCATCAGCACAAATCTGCTCTATGAAACAAATCTGTTTAATATTTATGTCAGATTGGGGATAAAAAGTGCAAAAACTGCATTTTTTTCCCCCAGTTGCAAACAAATAGCACTTTATGAAATAGTCTGCATGAGTGAGAATGTCTACAGTTTCCTGTTAATACTGAATGGATGATAAGTTATAGGTAACAGAGGTGTGTGCTGCCGTCGGCTACTGGAATGAATAACCTACCCCATGTTTTCTGCTCCGGCTGCTCACAGACCTCTCCTTGGTCCCCGACAGTGAAGTCATGTTGGAGGTGAGAGAGGGGAGAGGAGATAGGACCTCTGCTGCTGCTTCACATTAAAATAAACAGAAAGACCACCGGCTCGCTTTCAATTAACTACACGCCCCTGCAGTTTTTCCTCTTGTCAATCTGGATTCGACCTCACGCCACTTTCAAACGCATGTGGAAACAGGTTACATCCCCAATCCGTCGCAAACAAAGCAAACAGACCAACCAACAAATAAAAATCCAGAATGTGTTTTGTTTTGTTTTTTTTGCGTCTTGACAAAAGCCTCGAAGCAGACTGAGAAATCACACAGGTCGTGCAGGAGAGCAGACCTCTCTCCCCGTCAGCAGAGTCTGCGCTGTGCTCAATGAAGCTCTGTGCTCATCTGCGCTCCGGACTGGCACCAGCCCTGCCTCCCTCCATCAGCTCTGCGGCTGAGGCTGGCCAGGTAAACAAACCCCCACGAGTCAAATTCCGAGGCTCAGGTCTTATGTGCAAAGTCGCGACTCAATAAATATACTAAGATCTGGATGGTGCAGACCGCAGCTATAGAAGTCAGTCTCTGTTTATACTTAGTTTTTCGCACCCAGTTGGCTTCCCGAGGATCTGCACTCTGCTGAAGCCAGCAGCGCACTGAAGCGACGGAGAGGCGCACATCTGGATGAGGGCGGGGCATCCGTGCCCCTCATCAACCACACCAGTGCACATCCAGAGGTTCCAGCTGAGTGACAGGTGGACTCAAGTGAGAAAACTGGACTTTGTGGATGGAGATTTGTGTCATTCCTTCGGGATGTTGTTGTTGATGAGACTGTGTGGAATCCTGGATACTATGATTTAAGGATAATAACAAGGTGTTGGAAAGGTGATGATTTTAGAGAGACTACAGTAATTCCACCTGGATTATAGTATAACATTTCAGTATTTTTAAAAGTTGCAACATTTAGACCTTAATCCAATGTGCACACTGAAGACCTGAACAGTCAACTGAATGAATGACATTAGAAACATTTAAGATCACTTTGGTATCTGAACAGAAAACGACTCATAAGAACTGGGCACTTCTGTTATTGATGCAGGCTGAAGAAAAACAGCGATTTATAGTCTCTGTCGGCCACAATCTCAGTCAGAATGTGGTCTTTAACTGAATTAAGTGATCTGCTAGTAACTCAAAGGAGCGTTGGGAGTGAAGGATTAAGATCTAAGCTTTTGGAATAGAGTAGAAATTAATAATATAAGACCTGTTAATCTTCCTGTGTAACTTTAAGTGTCTCCTTGTATTGGATCAGACATCCCTGCTGCATGAAGTCACTAAAGTGTGTTTAGCAACCACTGTATTGTTGTATTTTGTATATGTGTGGTGATACAGTGCCCTCTGCTGCTCTCAGAAAGATGGTCCAGGACACATAAACAGGCTCAGTGAAAAAATGTCCAACAGTCTGATTTTACTGTAACATAATAGCTCTTTTTTTCAGATTTTACAGTATATGTTTTTTAATGCAGGACTAACACTGTGGTACTGATACTCATAGTTAAGCAGAAGGTTTGTGTACTCTTTCGCTGCTGCTCAGTTGTGCCACAAATGACAATTACAATGTTTGTTCTTCAGGTTATCTGACTGCTGCTTCTGTTCCACATGAAGTCGAGAACAGAGATCGTCTATCTTACTAATAAACATCAAACAAACAAATAAGATTTGCTGTTACCTTTGATCATTTGTTTACAGGTCACAATAAGTATCTTCTCTATTTTAAATGTTTAGTAAAATCAGTGTAGTGGAGTTCTTGTAGTGTATTTTTGTGTTAGAAGTAAATTTAGAACATTTATTATTCGGCTTAAATAAAAAAATCACTATTCACATGTTTTAAGGAAGTGCTTGCACTTGTATTGAGTTCAATACTCAAGTAAATGTAGGCTAGAAAATACTACAATACAAGTAGAAATACCGCTGTGTTCTAAAGTATTTGTCTAAACTGAACTTACAGGCTCTAAGTATTCCACTACTTTGATTAATTTTATCAACGCATCCGAGTTACTGATAAATAATAATCCAAATGTTAATCTTAAAATGTACTTTATTTTTGTTTCACTTTATGTCCTGAAGGGTGGTCAGTGCATAAAAACACATAATAATGTTATTTGTTTATTATATTTTTATTAAAAATCTACACAAAGGATTAAACAGTGGCTAGTGATTACAACTACAAAAAAAAGTCAGGACGCTGTGTAAAATCTGTATAAAAATACAATGCAATGATTTGCAAATGCTTGTGTTCAAATATGGTTTCTTCTTTACATGAAAGAACTTTAAATGTTTGGCTGGAACAGTGAACTGTGTGCACAGACAGTGATTTCTGGAAGTATTCATGAGCCCATGCAGTGATGTTCATCGCAGAATCATTTATTTTTTAAAGCTGAAGGCCCAGAGATGATATATTCAAAGTCTTATTGCCAGTCATGTTCTTCTAGCTCTTATTTGTTAGCACCACATGTTGCTGCCATCAAGTTCAAAATGACCTTCTCAGTACATTTTCTCAGTGTAAATGTTTTCTATGTTCTATTAAGAATAAAATGTGGGTCTATGAGGTTTGTAAATCAATACATTCTTTATTGTGTAGATTTTACACAGCTTCCCAACTTTTTTGGAATTCGAGTTGTAAATATGTGAAATGATTGTAGTGGGGGTACAATATAACATCAAGTGTTCCACAGAATGCCACAGGAGATCCTTCCTCCCAGCGACCATAGGACTTTACAACTCCTCGACCTACTGCAACGGGGTGGGAAACTGACACATCATAAACATTAGTTATGTCAGTATTCATAAGTGGGAGGGCAATGACAATACTGAAAATTATTATCATGATCATAACCTTTATGTCATTATTTATGTCAATACTGAGATTTTATGTCAAACATTGTGTCAAACTGTTCATTGCATCACTGGTCTTGGAGTTCTAGTATATGTTACCTTTTGTGTTGGAGTGAAACTTTTCCTGGAGGTGGTTCTTTCCTTTTTCTTTTGACCAGAGAGCAGCTGGAATAGGAAACTTGTTTGCCTGAGATTGATGAAGTTTTTTGAATCTTGAATCTTGACTATTCCTGCGCATCGAAGTGGAGTCGAAGAAACAGAAAATGAAATGCTCCAGCGAAGTCGATTACCTCAAAATTCTACTTTAGTACAGCACTTGAGTAAAATTACTTTATTAGGCTACTAGTTGCTAGTGTAACCAGTACTTGTTACTGGAATAACCAGTAGGTCATGGTAGTGTCCGGTGCAGTAGGTGGCGGTAGCTGCACCTCACATCCAGAAAACAAACCAACAACTGAGTAGCAGCAGTAATGTTTGGTCGTAGTACTAATGTGTGCACGACGTCTCGGTTTCACATGTATATATAATTATCATTTTATGGCCTTAGAGTCTTTTTTTATCTAGTTTGAGAGGAGTACTTTTGTTTAGTAGTGAATGTCTGCAGGCTAGATGGGGCCTGACTGAACTGATTTGAACTTGGGAGCTAAGTCAACCATGCAAGCAGAAAACTGAATATTTTAAGGTGAGTGTTCAGTTGTGACGCTATATTTACTGTTTCGGCTAAAACTTTTAGTAGTTTACTGGTCTGTGCACCACAGCTAATATAGTAACTTTAGCTAATATTAACTAATGTTAGCTAGATGTTTGTGTGTTGCTAATGTTAGCTAGCTAGCTAGCGTGTATACATGTTTCTGCCTTAATAGATGCATCTGAACTTGCTATAAGAACAATTTAAACTTAATGAATGTATTTTTGTTCGTTTTTTTTAACGCGTTAGGAGTTCACAGTAAACACGGATAGCTGCTTTCATTGTTAGTTTCGCTAGGTGTTTACGTGGGGGCGTTTGTTTATGTGCTAGGCGGTGTTCAGCTTGTTTGCTAGCAGCCCGCTAGCCTTGTTTTATTAATTTGTAGTTGCCTTTGCCCATCTGCAGCATTATCTCGCAGCGCACGCTGTGGTGTGTCATGTGTGTGTTTGCACATCTGTTATCATGTTGCTAAATCTTAGTGCGATGTCTCCTATGCAAACCCGAGTTGAGCTGTCATATGCATTGCAGTAACTCGAGGCAGCCCTGTTGCAAACATCATATTACGTGGATCAGCGGGGCTCGTTGCAGCATTGGCGTTAATTAGTGATGCATATTTTTATTCCAGTTTCCGTGGTGACTAGTGATGAATGTTCGTAAATATACAAGCACAACTAAATGCATGTGATGTGTGGCATTTATATTAAATCCAAAATGGCGTAACGCCAAAATGAAAGTACGGCCTACAGGGAAGGGCCCAAATGTTGCTGCTATCTTCTTACTATTGTACTTTCTTTTTCTGGTACGCAGTTGGAAACGTTTTTTACAGTTCTCACAGCCCACTGTTGGTCACTCACGTCTTCAATGTGAAGAGGATCTGCGCTGATGAATGCCACATCTTCAGTGATCCAATGAACTCCAACACCAACTCATAAAGTCATGAAAGGTAATTATCTCACTCTCTGAATTTTGTGAGCAACCAGAAAGCTCATTAAAATCTCCAAAGACACATAAGAAGCAACTCTGGGTGTCTTTAGAAATGACTGTGAATGATCTTTCAGGTGGACCTCGGAAAACAAGTAAAAGGGAACCTAAAAAGACACCACCGAGGAAGAAACTCACCTCAGACGCCGTTTCATCTCTGGTCACTGAGGAACCAAATGGAGTGCCAGGCACTGATTTTGCCATTCTCAGCCAGTCTGTACCCTGTTTGTTACCAAGCACTCCAAAAAGACGCACAGGTCAGAAAAGACAGAAAAAAGAAGCCCACCTGACATCCACACCGGTACATAACTCATCTGCTGGCAAACTGTCCAGTATCCCAACGTCTCCTCCTGGAACAAAACAAGCAGTGCTCGAACACACAGAACTCGCCACTCAGTTAAAGGTGTTTGATCACATCTTTACTGATGAATATTCTTCAAGCATCTTCCAGCCCACATGTTTAACTTCAGCGATATTCTTTGACTCCCCTGATATTTGTCCTGTTGTAGATATCGGAAGAGGAGTCGTCATGCTACCAATCAAAACCTCAAGAGAAACGCAAGAGGGGTCATCAATCTCAGCCAACACAAGGTAGAAAAAGGGTGACAAAGAAGCAGCTGGAGACGGTCAGTGAAACCACCAGTCCACCAGCAAAGTCCCGGAGAGGCAGGAAGAAGAAGATGGAGGCAGGAAATTTACAGAGGGACGCCAGTATTCAATCATCCGAGCGCCGTCGACCTAAATTTGAGCTCACAGAACAAGGTAGTGTCTCTTATGTGTCTTGTTTCACGCAGAATCAACATAAGATTTTTAAGGGGTTCAACAAATCGTGCATTTTACAAGATGGTGATAACTGTAAATGTTACTAAGTCATAATGTAAATATATACTGTGCTTTCTGTGGATTTTTATTTGCTAGGCTAATAACTACTGCTCATAGAGATCTCTCATTTTTAAATGATGCAGGTGAGTAAATAGATCCATTCTAATTTTGTGCTACTGCTGTCCCCCTGCGTCCCCTTTGCTCCGAAAAGACGACTCTTTGCTGTCTTCAGATTTGTCAATAGAGCTGAGCCACCAGGAGGAGCCACTGCCACTTCTGTCCTTCCAGGAAACTGAGGAAAGTGAAGATGAAGAAGATGAAGAGCTACCAAGCTTCTTGATGCAGATGGACAAAAGTGAGGAAATTTTCAGTGACCTAATTGATATAATCCCTAGGAGGATTAAATATGAACTAGATTATGTTAACAAACTGAATTCCCCAATTGGATTGTTTGTTCCTGTGTGTTTCAGAGCCGCCATGCATCACAGAAGGAGCGTTTGTGTGGCACAAATTTAGGCATTATCCATTTTGGCCTGCGTTGGTAAGTACAAAAACCTGTATGGGTTATTGATTTATCAGAAGTACATGCATTTTTAAATATTTTGATGGAATGGTACACACGTCTAATCCAGAAAATCAATCAGAAAGTCAATGGCTTAATAACTTGCAAATTTTGTAAAAATATAAGCCCATAATGGTTAACATGTTTGAAATCTGTACTGTTTTTCTCTGCAGGTGAAAAAAGTCATCCGTAAGCAGAAAAAAGCCAGTGTCATTTTCATTGATGACCCAATGATTCACAAAAAGAAAGGGTAGGAAGCAACATTTATTTTCTCTCACGGCTTTGCGGGTTAATTTTTCTGTCTTTTTAATCTACATAAGGTTGTACTGTAGGTGTTGACAAACCCATAATCACAGAGATTCCCAACAGTGATGTTTCAAAATCACCAAACATAAATGAAAGTGCAGAAGAGACGTGGTTATGGTTAAAAACCGGTGTCAGATATGAGCCAGAAATAAAAACTGTGTACATTAATTATTAAACATTGATAATTTCCCATTAATTAACATTAATGCTGACACTCGAAACATTGGGATTTTCACTTTTACTTGTATGTTTGTGTTCGTGAAGGTCTGCTGTGCCTCTGAAAGTCCTGAAACCTTTTGACTGTGAAGAAGCTAATGAACTTGTGGTAAGATTTGCTCATGAATTATGTACTAGGTTTTCTAAAATCAAAGCTTGTCTAACTAGGTCTGTCGTGTTGGTTTTGTCGTAGTATAAAGCCAAAGAAGAGTATGATGCTGCAATTGACTGGTCCTTGGAGCTCATAACTGACTACAGAATAAGGATTGGCAAGTATTTTATTGTTTAATGTAACCGATGTAAAGTAAACTGATATTTATGTGCATTATGTACAAGCTGTGTTGTTATTATTAGCAGCAAGTGTTAAGAGTTTTGTGTTTTGTTGTTGTAGCATGTGGCTCATTTTCTGGCTCTTTCATCGAATACTTCGCTCATGACATGAGTAAGTTTTATTGTATGACATTAACTGACCTGAGTACAACTGCATTCCTACAAGATGCTGATTATACTTTTCACTGTTCCAGGCTATCCAGTGAGGAGGAAGTATCCGCAGGCTGCCTCAGAGAGACTAACTATTGCAAGTGACCCAACGGCAGAGGAGCTGTGTGATGATCATAAGGAGGATAGCTTGAGTGAACAGCAGGAGGAAGCCGGCAAGAGTTCAAAGAGGTTGTTGCCAGATCGGACACATGCCGCCCACAACCGTGCTAATGAGAAACTTGTACATTTCATCGTCAAGCAGCGCATGGTGGAAGGACACCTTCTGGTTAGAGCCTTTTGTATCTCAGTTGTTGCTCTGTGAAAGAGTTTTATAACCAGTGGATGTTTTAGTTGTAAGTAAACTTCATGATGATACCTGTATGAACTAGTTCCACGTGTACTTCATTCTGTGGTCTGTGGTCTGTTGTCGTGTGATCAGCTATACATTAGCAGATCACACAACCACATAGAAATATTTTTTAGGTGCATTTTTTTACATCCAGCGCTTCCACATCTCTCAGAACAGATAGATTTTCAGTTAAAGTATTAGATGGATATCTGTTCATCTGTAAAAATCGTTCATTACTTAAGGCAATTAAGATTTAATGTTTAGTACCACAAGACAGTTAACAACAGTTAATACTTTTAATAGACATTTTATGTCGCATTAAAAAAAGAGCATGCAAGATGAGCACCTATGCCTGGGAGAATAGATCCACCCTTACTGCATCACCCTCCTTATAGGCTGTGATCCGTGGGCAGCAGCAGTCCAGATGGCTTCGCTCCTTTCTCAGTGCCAATCGGAGACGGGTGGTGAACATATACCTGGAGGATGACCAGCAGTTGGACCAGGTCTACTGGTACCTGAATGAGCTCTTCACAACAGCCGTGGCCACTGCCTCTTGTCTAACTGAGGTTAAGTCCATGGAGCGCGTACCATTTGTCTTGGATGTTCTTCTGCCTGAAGTGAGCTAAAGTCAACTGTGTAATTCTTTCCTGTTATAGCCTATGAAATGTTTGACGACGTACACCGTGCACAGATTGAGCAGTAAATGTGTTGTTTTGATTATTATCTGTCTGTCCAGGCTATTATCTATGCCATAGCTGGAGTGGACAATGTTTCAGTAAAGAAGGCAGAGGAAAAGTACCTAAAAGGACGTTGCATAAGTAACAGGTAAGAGGTTTATGAATTAAACCATTACATGAACACATATTGCGCTGGATGCTGATTGTGATTTTTTCTTTTTCAGAGAAAGACAGGAGTTTGACTTGATGATTGACCGCCAAATACGGAAAAAAACACAGCATCGGAATGCTGCCCTTGCATTATTCTCCGACCCCATTAGTTAGAAGACTGAGAAGTGTAAATAATATATTTTTTTCTAAACTTTTGTTTATATGTGTAATATAGCCATATCTATGTGCCTTAGAATGATAAATCATATTATAATGATGTGATGTGTCATTTTTTAATGCTGTAAAGGATGTGTTTTAAGCTTAAACGATAACACTGTTGGACAATACAATCGACTAGCATTAACAGATTGCTTACAGTATACAAACGCTGTGTGCTTGGGGCTTGTTCACAAAAAAAAATAAAGTTTTGATACAGTGTTTTGTCAGCAGTAACTTTCACACGTTAGAGTATGATAAAGGATGTGACGGTACATGTGATAAAACAGACACAATATTTCAGGTGAGAACATGATCTCAGAAGCACAGCCTCCAGCCTAGCATTAAACCATAGCTCAGTCAGAGTAGTATCTAGTGTTTTATTTATATATATATATATATATATATATCATCTTATT
>OMLM01012155.1:33234-64839 GCA_900302695.1 Helostoma temminkii
AAGTATTTGCACTAACCATTCTTACTGTAGTTGTAATGGCAAAAATTATATTTTTAAAACATGTTGCTGCTTGTCTGTCGCTTAGCAAATAAACACTTTAGATTCATCATTCTCATCTGAAGCATTGCAGACAGTTCTGATTTGGTTCATGGATTCATCATTTAAATGGACATTGACTGGTCTCCGGTCCATCACAGAGCTGTCACATAGAGACAGACAAACAGGCACACGCATTCACACCTCTACACAATTAAATTATGTTTTACTTATTAAGCACAGCACATTACATTACAAAGCAATTCCGATATTAATATCAAGACCTTAGAGAGTTAAAAAGAGAAACCGAACAACCCCTCTTCAGCAAGCACTGTGACAGTGGCGAAGGAAACACTTGCTTCTATGGTAAAACCTCCAGCAAAACAAGGCTCACTGAATACGGTCAACTGCCTCATTGGTTGGGGTGAGTGGAAAGCAGAGAGAGAAAAGAAGAGCAAATAGAAGGGAGAACAGCTGGCAACTTCCTGCTGCTGCCAGCTATTTGGCTCTGGGCGATACACCCCCTCCTCCTATGACCTGGGAGGAGGTTAATTTAGAGCAGGGGTAGGCAAACTGGATCAGCTGTATGGCTTTTAACACATCACAACTGTGCAATGTTTCCCTTTCTTTATCTGTGTGTGAAGGTCGTAGCGGCTTGGCCTGGCTGGCATGTGGTCCCCATCTCGAGGTTGTTCATGCGGTGACAGGAGAGCGTCTGTCTGCATACTGCTTCAGTGGTGGAGGAGAGCACCCGCCCAATGTCCTTGCCGCCAGGGACTTCAGCTGGCTCAAACGGTCAGAACTTCACTATCTAGACCTGTGTACCACTCCTGAATGTGGATTCCAGTCTTATGCAATGAGTGATTGTCAACATCATGTGTTTCTACGTTTTGTTACAAATATTTTTTTAATATGTATTTAACCTCATTTACTGTTTAATTTGACTAGGTCTGGATTACTGGTTGGCTTGGAGGAATCAGAAGGCAGCGTGCTGTGTCTTTATGACTTGGGACTGTCAAGGGTTGTCAAAGCTGTGGTTATACCAGGCAGGGTGAGTTGGCTGTAATACATAAATATAATCAGATATAGTTTAATAAATAGGAAGTATGACATTTTAGCGCTGTTTTTAATCCTGAGGTCAGTGAGTTGTCCGAGATTATTTTCATTAGACACCTGAAATAAGCTCTGTGGTAAACGCAAGATCAAGAGATTTTCACTATATATTCTTAAAATCCACCTACTTTTAAGGATTGTATGTGTCCTGGAAAAGGGGGTTGTTAACAAGTGGCTGTATGAGACTACACACGTTAAACATAATCATTCTGAGCCTCATTGTGTTTTTATATTTTCTATTTTAACTAAGTCTTTGTAACTTGTACGTTTATCAGGATCGAGTCTCACAAAGAGGAAATTGTTTAGTAGAAAATGTTCCCTATTGCCCAGCTATAGCTTTTTACTTCTGGTGATTGTATTTAGTTTTCATCATGTCGTGTATGTATTTAAAGAGATTTATAAAAAATATAACACAGAAAACATGGTTACAAATCGTTGTAGTACATTTATGTTAGGCCAAGCATTCCAGACTTTAAAAAAAAAAAACAATCATAAAAAATATCCCACCTCAGTTGTCAAAACCTAAACACTGTCTTGTCTTTCTTCTTTGGACTGTATCTCATCTAGATTACCGCAATTGAGCCGTTAGTGAGTTATGGTGGAGCAAGCACTTCAACACAGCACCTACACCAGAGTCTGCGCTGGTTCTTTGGCATTGCCGCCGTAGTAACGGATCTGGGTCATGTTCTGCTTGTGGACCTCTGCCTTGATGACTTGTCCTGCAGCCAAAGTGAACTGGAGGCTTCAGGTGAGGAGCTTACATGAAGATAAACTGGGTTTGTTTGTTAGCTTGCTTGTCTGAATGTTCTCTTACAACAATGTATGTCTAAGCCCAATGTTTTTATATTTATTCTCTGTTCCCAGACCTGCAAGTAGTGACTAAAGCTCCTGCAGAGATACCACGGCTTAGAGAAGTCAGCACCAGAGAGGGCAGGCATCTTTGTCTCCAGCTGAATGGGCCCAGTGGAGTTGGAGCAACAGTTCTGCAGTACATCTCCAGAACCAATCAGCTGGCAGTGGGGTTTTCTGATGGACACTTGCAGCTGTGGAACATGAAAGCTTTAAAGAAAGAGTAAGTTTTGGCACGATTAACAACTTTCTGAGTATCTTAAAATAGGAAAAGAGTGGATATTTGTTGTTAAGCATAACCATGGATGCACTTTCCATTTGAAATAAAGCCACAATATTCACCGATATGTATTATCATCAACAAGACTGCATTAAGTTATGTCAATAGAATAATCACACTGAAGTCGCTTGCTTTTTTGAATTCATAAGCAGTTATAATGTAATGCAGTATTATACCACTAGTAAGTACCGTTTCAAACATTGTGTACCAGTGTGAAACTTTTTTTTTTCTTTCCTCATGTATAGATACCACTCCCAGTTAGAGGCTGGCAGGGTGCCTGTGCATGCATTCGCCTTCCAGGAGCCAGAGAACGACCCCAGGAACTGCTGCTACCTCTGGGCTGTCCAGTCTTCTCAAGAACTGTATGTCTTGCATAAAAACTGTTGTCTATACAAGCAAATATGTTTTTTTGCTTGTTTTCCATGTGCTTATTTTTCCTCTACCCCCTCTCACTCCCACACAGTGAGGGAGATACAGTCAGTCTCCGCCTGCTTCAGTTGGCCTTCAGCGAAAGGAAGTGTCTGTCTTCTGGGAAGATCCTCTATGAGGTCTGTATTGCATCCAGGATAATAGGACAATATTTATTCTCTATTCTTTTCAATTTATGTGGGCAGGCCTGTTATTCCCTGCAAATGCACTGTACTGTATATTTACCTTCCTTGCTTTATTTACGTTGCCCCTTGTCTGTCTGCAACTCAGGGTCTGGAGTACTGTGAAGAACGTTACAGCCAGGAGTTAGGTGGCACAGCTTTTCCTGCCAGAGCACAGACCACCAACATCCGTCTGCTGAGTTGTCAGACTATTGAGAAATTCAGACCTCACCCTGACAGGGATGACAGCATGAATGAAGGTAGGATTGATGTGTTCTGATTTAAAAGCTAATGCCTAATGAAGAATAGCTCCAGTTATTGTCAGTCTTTTCCTGTCCCCTTATTTCTCACTTGCCTGCCTTTTTCCTAATCATTTCACCCTTGCTACTTCCCATTTTCAGTTGCATCTCCCGACACGAGTGTATCTATCTTCAGCTGGCAAGTCAAGGCGTATGGTCAGGGAGCTCCATCTACCTACATTGGAGTTTTTGACATCAATCGTTGGTACCATGCACAAATGCCAGACTCTTTAAGGTAGAGTGGGGACTGATTTAGGACTTGTTAAAAAAAATCTTTGTCTTTCCTGATTATATATTTCCAACTTAATGATCATTTACAATTATATAAAAAATATTGTCATTATGCATGCCAGATGTGAAGCTGCTGTTACAACAGTTTTGTTTTTTTTTTTGTTGTTTTTTTTTGTACAAAATATGTCCTACCTGTAAATAACTAGTGTGTGACACAGTTAGACCTTCTTCATGACCGACCAGTATCTTTTGGGTAATGACAGGTTATTCAAATTGTGAAAACTGCTATTTCTGAATTTAGAATTATTATTACAGACATGTTTTTTGTTTCTTAATGTTACTTGTTTTATTTATTGTCTCATGGCATTTCACCTACATGTGCGTGTTGCTTTTAGGATGGGAGAGTCTCTGCAAAACTGTCCCTACCTGGCAGTTTGGTCTCTGGACACAGTGGTGCAGATGGTGGCTCCACACATCCTCATGGATGTGGTGGTACATGACCGCAGCCTGAGCAGGGGACTGCCTTTCACCTGCCCCCCACCCGAACAGTATTTTAACCCCACCACATACAACTTTGGTAGGTGTCGACACTGTATGCACCACAGTCTTGGCCTGTCCATTTTCTTCCAGGATCTATCCAGTTATTATTGTTATATCATATGTTGTGTGTTTGTGCTGCTCAGGAATGTGCTTATGTAGACAGGCCTGGGTTTGTAGTTGAAATCTAATTTACAAAAAATGTTTATAGACATTGTTGTCCCTCCTTTGTGTTACAGATGCAACCTGCCTGCTCAACTCTGGAATTGTGCACTTAACTTGCTCTGGGTATCAGAAAGAGGCAAGTTTCTTGTGTTCATATTTTTGTAACCCTACTGCCATCTTATCACGACATTTATGAGTTAATCACAATGCTACTAAAAGGCTAATATGATTTTATATAGCCTTTATATATTTTATATATTAAATAAATTCTAAGTACTGTTACAGGTGGGTTTCTTCTGTATTGTTTGGACGTAGCCTTCAGTTTGTTGCTAGAATGCAGAATCTTTATCATTTAGGTAGATTTTAATGTGCAGATGGTTGCAGGTGGGAAAATTGTCTGATTGAATTTACTGTTGTCATTAAAACTAGACTCTGAGCTTTCTGAAAAAAGCAGCTCCGTGTTCCAGTGACGTCATCTCCACTAGCTACTCTCGTTGCCTCATGTCTGGCTTACTCTCATCTCGCCTGGCTGACACCCAGGCCTCCAGCCTCTCTCAGGTACATAAACACACTTGGCTGAAATCTCTCACCTGGTTCTTGATTATGTTGCATTTAATCTTTCAGTTCACACTCGATAAATGCATTTGTATATGTTACAAAACAGTAATGTTTTATAATAATTAGTACATGTAACTTTGATGAACAGGAGGAACAGCTGGATGCCATCTTGTCCACAGCGGTGGAGACCAGTTCCTTGGGACTGATCACTGGCTGTATCAAGCAGTGGACTGCAGAAGGTGAGGACTCGGTCATAACAAGCTTCCTTTCTCAAACTGCATGCATGACCATACACACGTGCAGTGCTTTATTTTATTTTTGTTTTTTGGCTTCATCTCACACTTACATAAACATACCTCTCTACTCCATGCCACATTCAGCACCCACTGCAGCCTCACTCTTCAAATTCTGTCTTCCTCCAACAGAACAACCAGGATCTGCACTGAACCTGCGCTACATCCTTGATTGGGCCTGGAACAAAGTAGTTCACACCAAGGAGGAACTGGATGGCATCTGTATGTTTATTTTTCTGAATTATAATTGAATTGAATTTTGGGCTGAATGAAGGTGGGATTTTGTTTGATTGTTTATTTTGTCTTTTACGCAAGAGCTAGACACCAGTACAAACATTGCTGCATATTTGGCTCCTTCATATGACCACTCCCAGTGATAAATCTAAATGGATTAGAGCAGATAAGGCTGCATGAGCTATGTGTAAAATAAATGAGCTTTGCAGATGTTTTTTCAGTGTGTGTATTACACTTCTTCGTTTGTTGTGTTACCTAGGTGCACCGCTGTTTGACAGCTCATCCAACTTCACAGACCCTCAGACCCTGCAGCTGTTACAGCACAGCCAGAGGCTGCTCAGTAACCTCAGTACCATCTTCCACTGTCTGCTCTCTGAAGCTCAGGAGCTCACACAAAAAGGTGCAGTGTTCATCAACATATATCTATATCTATGTCTAAATATGTATACGCGCACACACACACACACACACACACACACACACACCTACATATTTATATATATATATCTAGATACATCTATGTATCTAGATATAGATAGATAGATATATGTATGTATATATATGTATGTTTGCATGTTCTTTGTTTAGCTATATCTAGCAGCTGAAAAGCTGTTGAAAATTGTGGTCATATTTTTGTTGTATAGGCCTGGTGGGTCTGATGAACAAGAACATGGTGTCCAGTCTCATTTCCAAGTACGCTCAGGTGGTCCTCTGGTTCTGTCGTACTGGTTTACTACCTGAGGGATCAGGTAATGTGATTTGAAAGTTCATAAGTAGGGAACCAATGTCACACGCATTTTTTTTTTGTGGGGGAAAAAAAAAAAAAGAAACGTAGTGAAAGTAACACATTGGAAATTACCTATAAATAATACATAATTAGAAATTCTGCAGTGCAGAGAAGAATGTTTCTAATGTTTATTCATCTTCCTCTCCATCAGATGACGATGCTCTTCAGATCTCCAGACCTTTCTACACCCACGTTGTCATCAACAACTATTATACTATACGTAGAGAAGAGCTCACCAGGTTGGCTAAGTAAGTAACCTTTGCCTAATTGTAATACACGTTAATAAAATCTACAGCAGTCTAATGTTCACATTGTCTTAATTACTTCTTATAGCTAGTGATTTCTAGATGTTGGATGACACATGCCCATTTCAGTTTCCATTGTTTTCCTAAATATATATATACTTATTCAACATAGTGTTTTGTCAGTGTGACATTTTAACCAGCGGACGGCAGGTAGTTTGTGTAGCACTACTTGATTTTTGGTAATTGTAATCTCCCTTCAGGGGCAAGTGGTGCGCAGACTGCCTGATGATTGATGGTTTAGTTAATCAGTGCGGTGAACGCTTAACCAACCTGTGGCAGAGGGACGAGGGTGGGACAGGGCAATACCCACCACCTACGTTACATGTAAGTATCTAGATACATATACCTTAATTTGTATTATTCAGTTTACATTAAAATTTTGTTCACATCAGCTTTTGTAAAGTGCTGTATGTTCATCATATATATTTGATTTACAGGCCCTGCTGGACATTTATTTACTGGAAAACATCGATGAAGCTGTCAAACATTCAATTGTATCCTTCAGTTAACATAAATATCTGTGCTGTTAAGCTCATTTTAAAAAGTCATATTAATTATATGCCGTTATATATCTGTGAGTAGTTAATCTAAATTGATTGCATATATCACATTTTGCTGTGATGGTATTAAAAATATTTTTGCAAATGGGTGAATCAATAAATAATTTACATAAACTTACATAGCATCTTATCATCTGTCTCTATTGTGTTACAAAGCCTCAGTGGCTTTGGATGGAGACAGGTCAGTTAATAATTTAGTACTTCATAGGTATCATTTGCAGATGTGGTGATTTTAATACATAACATGTATTGCTTGTATGAGCCTTGACCTGTTGTCCCAGGTGATTTACCTGTTGCTAGATGTAATGTACTCATTTCCCAACAAAGAGGGAACATCAGTGGAGTCTTTCCCCACAGCTTTTGCCATCCCCATTGGACTAGTCAAGCTAGTACAAGGCCTCTGGCTGCTGGACCATCATGACCATCAGGTAAACTGTGATTAACACATGCCACTGGCTTTTTACTATGTCAGCGTTTTCAGTGAAAACATTTTTTTAGCTTTTTAAATGTAATTTCTTCTTATTTTGTCCTGACCAGAGTTCATTTGAGCTGCTCCTGCATCCAGCTGCATCTCAGTTTCAGTTTGAGTGGCAGCACCAGCGTGTCCTGCAAGCACTCATGTGTCAGGGACAGCACCCTGTGGCACTTCGGTATTTCCATGTTACAAAGCCACCAATTACATCAACTTCCCAGGCCAAACTGTGCTTGTCTGTCCTACTACACAACAGGTAAGAACTGTTTCAGCATCATTGTCTCTGTGCTCTCAGCAAAAGCATTAAAGCTATAACACCCAGTTAAACAGTGTGGACTGCAACCGTGAGGTTTGTTGTCTTGGATTTACTAACCAGCCACTGTACCTATTTCCCAGGTGTCTCGTAGAGGCGTGGTCCTTAATTAGGCAGCACTCTAATCGCCTCAACATGGATGAGCTGCTTGGCTTCCTATATGAGAGCTGCCAGGAGATGGGCCTCGTCAAGGAGCTGCTCAAACTGCCCCTAGGTCTGAGTGAGCAGGTAGGAAAGAAATTCATAGTGATGCACCAGTAATGTTACTGCAGTCGCAATGTCAATCTGTGCAAATGCATAAGTGCAAAAGCCGGCCTGTAAATACATAAACAGTCACATTACACACAGTGTGGTCCACAGTTTGTGGGCAATATTGCTTAAACTTTATTGTCGGCATAGATTACAATCATACTGCACATTAACACAGAGCAGATTGTAGGGCTGCACATAACTATTATTTTGTTGTCGATTAATCTATAGATTTTTAAGATTTTATTTTTTACATTTTTACTAAAAATAAGAATTCAATTATAATTCAATTATTTAATTTCAATATTCAATCATCTTCTCTTTAAAGAAACAAATGACAAAGCATGCACTGCAGGGTATTATTACCCAAGCAAAAACATGTCAGTCTGAACTGGTACACAGTCTGTTAGAGACTAATAAAAAGTCTGTCCACAATATAATTAAAGCAAGAACTTCATTCAACTTAAATAAATTTGGAGTGATCTACATTTTATCAATTCAACAGCTAAATAAATAACAATGAAAAATTCAAGTCACTTCTAAAGTAACAAGACTTCAATTAAAGTAAAATGGATATTGAGCAATATAATCAACAGCGTTTCCTCTACCATTATATTAGGGACACCCTCGCCCCTGTTCTAATCTACCTGCTTGTAGATTATTTCTTCCTTAAATTATGAAGTTAGTACCTTAAAACTTTTGGTTCTTGGCTTTGTGTTTCAGGAATGTTTGGAGAAGTTTCTCCAGGGTACAGGAGGCCTCCAGAACAGAGAGCTTCTAATGGTTCATTATCTTCAGCAGGCCAACTATATCCCTGCTCTACAGCTCAACCACAGCCTCAAGATGAACTTGGTGGTATGTTTGACTCATTATATCATGTTAATTATCACAGCATTATGGCGATATACAGTATATCTTAATATGTAGTGTGAAATGTGTATTTATAAATTATGTTTCTGTGTTCGTAGAATGAGAGGGACCCAAAAGTTAAAGAAAGATCCAACACCAGGAACTCCATAATGGATCAGTATGGCAAAGTTTTGCCCAGGGTCCAGAGGAAACTGGCGATGGAGAGAGCCAAGCCCTACCAGCACCCAAACACCATCCACAGAGAAAGTAAAGAGGAGTTCAACTTTACTTTATTCAATCAATTTCTATTTACCACAATTATAACACAAAAAGGATCAGAACTGGTAATGGAAACTTCTCTAACCACTGTGCTCTAGTTTCTCGGCCACAGCCACTGTCAACTATCACCAAGCGCTCTGCCAGTGACAAGGTGATGTCCCGGGCTGGATTTATCAACAATGTCCTGACCAAGATAGAAGAGGTGTGGTTAGGAAAAGGGGCTACACCACAGTCCTCCCCAGCTAAAAGGTAACCCTAAAACACCAAAGTCAATCAATGATTTTTCTTTTTTTGTCTTTTGCTGATTTTATTTTCTAACATTTTTTCAATTTTCTACAAGTCCCAGGGCAGCTGATACTCCAGCCTCAAGCCCCAAGCCGTCGTCTGTGGCTCCTGATCCTTTCCTGGGGACTCCAATCACCATGACCTCCAAACGAAAGTCGAGGTACTTTTATAAGAGTCAGTAATATAGTAATAGTGGAATAATTTTAAATAAATTCCTAGTTTTATGCTTTTGATGCAGGACAGCTTAATCAGTATTAAATGTTTTTTTATAACTATAATAAACTCTTTGGGAAGCCATTTTATGGGTTTTGTGCTGTGTACAGTGTTACAGTAATACAAGGTAAAGTCTATCAAATATTTCACTTAGAAAATTCTGCATGTAAATCTCATTATACTTTTAGTGTGTTTTTGTGTGTGTTTTGATTAATTAGACATTTAATGTTTAATTAGACATTAACCATAATGCCACTTAGAACTGTATGTTGTGTTAAGTCATTGGCATAATACACTGTCACCAACTGCTGGTATTTAGTTTTAAAGCTATGTTTGCTCTGCATTCCTCCCTCTTCAATATGACTGGTTCCAGGCTGATGGACTTGGTGGTTCACCCCTCCTCTCAGCTTCCTCGTCCTCTCCTCAGCCCCCCCAGACCTCCCAGCTCATGGGTTTCTCCAAAAAGCATCAGCAAGGCCCCTGAACTCGGTTTGCTGCAAACGCCACAAGTGGTCAAGGTGAATAGACTATAGCACAACCAAGGCACATGTGAATTATTTGTTGTTGTTTGTTGAAACTTGTCAGCATATAGAAAGCGTTAAAATATGCACATATGTTTAAGTAAATGTAACTGGATAACTTTTTACCTCTACCTTTCACGTGCCTGTCCTCTTAGCGAGCTCGGGCCTTGGCTGCTTCAGGCCCTGTGTTCTCAGCCTTCACCCCTCAGTCCATCCTGCGCAGCAGCCTCAGGCCCACACCTGTCGCCACCCCTTCTGCTTCTCCAGGTCGCTCCATCACCCCACCACTCCGCACCAAAGAGAGCCGCATCACCTTCATCAAAGAATCCCCTGAACCAGAGAAGGGCATCCGATGGACCAATGGGGTAAGATCAAGCACTTAATAGCAGTAATGTGTTGACTCTGAGAATTTTGTGAGTTTTTTTTTGTTTTTGCATGTTGTAAATTACATTTCTTTCAGTTAGTAACTAATTTGTGTGTGTGTAGTGCTTCATTTAGTTGGTAGGTCTGATTCTCATTAATAATAACATCTAATCTTCTTTGGGATCATTTTCCTCTCTAGATGGCAGCAGACAGTGAGATTAGCTTGCTGACCAAAGGCTCCACGCTGTCAAAGGCTTCTCGTAAGACCTGGTCCTCACAGCCTGCTGAGGAGGAAGAGGATCAACCACACGTTAAGTTCTTGCCTCCTGAAGGTGGTATTCCCTCACCACAGCTGAGGTGCTCTGAGAGCGAGTCGTCCTCCGTCCATGAAGCCACACCGTCAGACGCAACACAAGCACGTCTTAGCCTCAGCTTTGACACGAGTCAGATATCTGCTCGGTCAACAGACACCACTCTAGAGTACTATGATGCACCAATGTCAGAAGAGCAGGAAGGAGTGGAGGGTGTCGCAGCTACAGAGAAAGATGACTCGATGGTAACATTAAACATCAAAGCCCTAACTGACCTACCTGAAAAGGAAAAATCGGAGGAAAAGTCCTCACCAACTACTGAGCATATCCCTGATCTAACATCAGAGAACAGAGAGGAGGAGGAAGATGTGAAGGAAGACGAAACACTGGAAGATGCAATGGAGAGTCATCTTGAGCAGGAGTCTACAAGCGAGGAAGATGCTGAGTCTAAAAAGGAGGATGAACAGGATGCTGAGTCGAGTAGCAAACAAGAAGATGCTGCCCCTCCCGAACACAGCCAAGGTTAGAATTTGCTCTAATAATTCTCTAATTATTATTGGAAATGGGCACTTATAGTAGTAATGCACAGCAAAAAAAGAAATGAACTATGACCTAGTTGTTCTGAAATATTTTTTCCATTGTCTCTTTATACTAAACATTTCTAAGACATTTCTTATTGCGTTTTGTTTGCTACTAGTTTGTAACCTGGTAATGGAGAACGCAGACTTTGGCTCTGAGGTCGAATCACAAGATCAAACTGAAAAAACTGCTGAAGAGGATGTTCAGTCAGAGGCCACTGATTCCACAAAGTTCACCATGCATCTAAAACCATCTGAAGCAGATGAACCCATAAATGAACCAGAAGATGATGTAGAACAATCAACAGGTCCGTCCTTAAATTATTATTAGTTCCTAGCAACTAAACCACTGCATGGTACCAGATCAGTTTGACTTTGCTTTCTTTTATTAACAGGTACTTAGAGGGTACTATATTTAAAGTAGAAAACTAAGTGTAGCTAGTCGTCATAGTGGTTAACACTGTGTGAAACCTCAGACATGCACAAGAACAACTGAGCATATCAGGAAGCGATGTTTGTCTTAGCTAAACAAGTTTCTTTCCATTGCAAATTTATTTTATTTAGACAGTCCACGCTTTCCTCTTCCCTTGCGCCATCGCTACTCCTCCCAAATAAAGAGAGAATGCAGCATGCTTCTGAAATGATTCACTGGGAAAGAGACCAATTGATTTAATCAAAGATTGAGTGTGCAGTATTCATATTTCCAGTTACCACATTTTATGTAAAATCATTTCCCAGACTACTGGAAAAAGCTGCTGCTGAGTAACATGGTTATTAACTGCATGTAAAGGCAGTCAGTAACTGTAGCTCACTGGAAAAGAAGGAAGGAAGGAACTAGTCAGTTCCCAAACTTTACTGATTATTGAAACTGTTTAGCTGATAATTATCAGCTAAATGAACAGTCATTATTTTTTTCATCATAAATATCATTGTCTAAAATTTCTTGAAATATTGTGATATAATTTTGAGTGTATATTCCCCAAACCTATACGTCACCTTCGAAATTCTCAGTTTGCTTGAAATCTCGACAGAGTTCTTTCCGTTATTATAAATAAAAATGGTGATATTTTAAGGTTTACTCTCTTTTATGTATTGGTTTGTCAAAAGTACACAAGATTATGTGTGGTGGGAAATGGTTTCCTATTTTCTGTGTTTTTTGCAGTAATGGTTGACATTAGCATGGTACAGATTTAACAAGAATGTTGATTATAGTGCTTTCTTTTGTTTGCCAGCAGATCTGACAGAGTTTGTGCAGCGGCATCTATTTGGCAGTGATCTGTCTCCTCTCGCTCGCTCAGGAATCCACAATGCATCGCTGGCTCAGACCTCATTTAACAGGTATTTTGCTTTTTCTGCGTATAGATTTGATTTAAAGTTATGATTGTGATCTTGTGATTCTGTTTTTTTTTCCCCATGATGCCTTCTCACTTTGTTATGTAGTGATTCTTATGTTTGTGGCTCCTTTTTCTTTTCCTAGTGAGTCAGTAGGTAAGGAGGAGGAGGAGGAGGAGGTGGAGGAGCAGGCAGCCGTTGAAGCTCCCCCAATGCTGACCAGTCAAAAATCTACAGTTTCTGTGACGTCCTCAGAACCAACTGGCACAGATTCCCACTGTGAGGAACATTTTCTACTCAACATCAACACTGGCGCTTGCAGTGTTACAGCACTATTTTAGTTTGACACATTTTCTTTTCTGCTTTGTTTTTATCTCATAGCTGTGGTGAGTGTAAACGACAGCGAAGACCTATCGAGCCCCATGTCTGAGGAGGAGGAGGAAGAAGATGAGGAGGAGGAGTCGTCTGAATCAGCAGAAGAAGACGAAGAAGGAGAGGAGGAGGAAGAGGACTCTGGTAGTGAGGTGGAGATCATTGAAGAGGTCCAGGGTAATGGGAGGCTGCCACCCCTCCAGCCCAGCTCAGTCTTTGTACAACAGGGACAAACACACTTCCTGCCAAATGTGTCAGAGCAGGAGGCTGCTGATTTTTCTCTCATCACACCTGGAGCAGAGATGAAGGTAATGAACATGGTACCAAAGCAGCTAGTCAAAAAAATAATTGTTTTTTCACTTAGCAAAGAAAATGTGAAACACACTTGTTTTATATTGTAAACCTATGGAAGTTTTACTGACTATACATCAGTAAAATAAGATATTTGAAGATGTTACCTTGATGTCTCAAAGTTTTTATATTTTCACTATTTTTTTTCTAGCTTTTTCTAGACTAAATGACTAATTATTGAAAAAATATTTACTCCTTTACAGATAGAAGAGGATATGGAGGGTGAGGTGGTGATGGTGAGACTTGGGGCAGATGAAGGAGGGATGGATCCAGACCAGGATCACGGGCAAGGATCTTCATTTGTGGAGCTCAAACCCTCTACCACCCTCTTGGTACCCCTGGAGCTTATGGAGGAACAACAGTGTCTGGTCGATAGTGCTCAGCTTGATCTCCCTGACATTCAGCAGACTGTTGTGCCAGACAACCTGAGGACTGTAACTCACAGCAGCTTCTCTCTGATGCTGGATATGGAGGAGGAAGCAGATAGAGAGGCATGCACAGAGAATGATTTGCAAACTTCTGAACTTTCCCCCCAGTTTCTAGCAGAGGAGGCTGGTGGCGAACATTTGGCCAAACCTGAAGTTATTCAGTTGGACACAAACCACCAGGAACCTCCTGCAGAACCCTCTGAAGAAGACCAGAGGAAAGAGATGGACAGCTTGGATGGAACTGAGATGGATGGAGTGACAGAATCTGAACCTGTAAAACCCCAAGCTGGCCTACAAACTGAAAACACTGGGACAAACCAGGAGACACAAGTACAGACAGACACAGAGTTAGTAATGCCGGCTGAAGATCAGGAACCTGCAGCTTCAGTGGGAGATCTCCCAGCAGCTGTGGCTGAGAAAGACTCTGCAGCAAATACAGATGATGCTAATGAGGAGATGGGAGCAGTGGAGGAAAAAGACACACCCGAGTACCAGAAAGAGCTGGAAAAGAACGGGCCTATTAATGTAGACGCAGAAAATTCCTCGAGTGCTGAGCCGGTCCCTGTTGTGGAAGAGCAGAACCAAGACCAAACAGCCTTAGCAGCGACAGAACAGCCAAATGCAGCAAATGCAGAAGAAATAACAAAAGAAGAAGAACCGAGGAGAACTAGAGGAAGACAGAAAAAAGATAAAGATCTTGCTGATGCAAATAATCAGCCAGAGGAACCACCTGTACCAGAAACTCCCACTTCTCAGAGGAAGAAAGCTCCTCCCACCCCAACGCGGATGACCACTAGAGCCAGACGGACGGTTACTTTTATCTCTCCTGTCACAGAGGAACCAACTCAGGATGAGAAAGGAGAAAACATAGAGACGAGCTCTCTGGCCCCCGCATCACCTAGTCGTACACCTAGAAAAACAAAACAGGATAAAGAAACCAAAGTCCAAGCCAGCACACCTCGAAGAAGTACCCGCAAAACTCAGCCTGAGCCTCCTAAAGAAGCGGCTGAAGAGAAGGAGGCCATGGATAATGATACCACTGTTGCATCTACCTCCAAGGCCTCTTCTCCAGCCCGAAGACGCATATCCCAGAGGACTTCTTCAACAAGGTCCAGCCAAAAGACCCAGAGTAGTAGTGAGGACTTGTCTGCAACCACAGAGATTGAGGAGAGTGGGGAGCAAGATGAAGAGGTCACAGATAAAAAAGTTAGTCAACGAACAGGCGCCAAGACTCCCACACCGTCCAAACGCAGGGCCACTCAGGAAAGCACTCCAAGGAGGTCCCGCCGACGGATACTGAGCGGCAGCGAGGTGGAGCCAACGCCACTGGAGGTTTTGAAAGAAGATAAGGAAGTCGAGGAAGAAGTCTTTCCTCCCCTTATCAATCGCAGCCCCGTGAAGATGACAACAGAACCATCTCTTGAACCATCTGAGGCAGAGCCGGCCCTGCTGGAGCAGGCAGAGGACACAAAACAGCAACTCAGAAGCCCTGGCAGGACGACACGACAGTCCAGCCGGATCTCCCTAAACGTTTATCCACAAGTAAGGATTCAAAAAGACTGTTTATTTGTTCTCATTAACACACCAAGCATGTTCAGCTACATAGATCCACGTTAACCATCTTTGTTTAATCATAATCATGTTTGAGCATGAATGTTGGCTTTTAGTTTTTGCATCACAGTTGGATTTTTTATTTTTTATTTTTTATCCATGATTATCACATTTTTCATTAGCCTTGTGTCTTATTACATGTTGAAATACCTGGTCCACACCATTCTTGATCATTGGTGACATTTAATTTTTCCATATCACTTCCACAGAGTGCGAGGAAAACGAGAGGCAAGACAAGTAGTGAAAACCTCAAAGAAAATGACGCCGTAATTGAACCTGAAGTCAACGGCAACGCTAGTCGCACCGGCTCCCGCCGACCCACTAGGAGCAAACTGTGGGACCACCCAGAGGAAGATCTTCCTTTACTGGACTCCCCATTGGAAGTGAATTCTGAAACTCCTGTCGCAGACGCACTCATCAAGAGACTCCAGGATGAGGAGGAGAAACAGGAAGGTGCGTACAGTTGTTTTCACACATGAAACTCTGAATTTTTCTAGACATTACCCAGAAGTGCTGCATGTGAGAAGGCAGATGTCTGAACCAGCCGGCCTGGACATTAAACACTTTATCTTGCTTTACATTTTTATTAAAGTGTGCATGCCTCTTTAATTAAAGTGGTTGCAGCATCAAAAAAAGTCAAAGTCTTCAGAGTTTGCAGAACTAATTTTCATATAAATAGCTCATTTGCATTATTCTCCATACCACAATTAGTATGAGCTTATTGTGTGAAGAAGGGACCAAGCAAGTTGAGCACAGGGAATGTGAAGGTGTTTAATTTCTGCAAGATTGTTCTACTTGTTCAACAGCCGTTGGATAAACTCTGTATGTTTCAGGGACAAACTTCCCTTTCAATAGACAGCAGGAAAGCAGAGCTTGCGGTCAACTTTTGTTGTCGCTACTACTCCTTAAATTATTCGGCTGAAATGAGAGGAATACGCGGTTAACGTAGTTTTCTCCATAATGCGATATCCATGCATTGTATCAGATAACTAATATGAGCATGTGAAGCAGCATCAGGCCTAAAAACTCAGTGCTGTATTGACATTGGTGCATCTCTAGTGTTCAGGGGTGGAAAAACTTAAATGCAACACTGACAAAGCCTTGTTACGTTTATTTAGTAGTAGTAGTAGTAAGTAAGTCGATATAGCATCACAAAACCTAACATCTCGACTGGATCAGTATTTTTTTTAGACCCACAGATGCAAATGTGTTAAAGTGTAATCTTTCCATCTTAAACTACAGGAGCAGTAGTCGTCTCAAAGACGGTGAAAAGTAAGAGGAGTACGAGGTCGACAGTAGACCAGGCTCACCCACTTCCTTCTGTCCAAGACGGTCTGGTCCCTGAAGCCCAAGATGATGAGACTAGTCCAGGCGAGCATTCATTCGTCTACTCTCCCTCACGAAGAAGAACAAGAGGTGACTTGTGCATCACGTTACACAAATTTATGTCCTTCTGTTTATCTGTTTTAGTTTTAACCACGTGTTGTCTGTGTTTCAGCCAGTAGAGTCGAGTCTGTTGGCAGTGAGGAGTCGGCAACAACTGCCACTCGCAGCAGGAGAAGAGCTGACAAAGATTTTGCTCCTCAGGTAGACGCCTCATGAGATGTTCATTTGTGTTTTTAGATCTGAATATAGCTGTTCTGTAGGTCAGTCCAGTGTTTGTCCTGCACGACGCAGACACTTGTTTCTAATTCCTCATCAGAACTGAAAAGTTAAAACAATCCTGCATGTATTTGTAGTCATGTTATCCTGTGTTAGCTGTGGAATAGGATAAACCTCTCCACTGTTGAAAAATGACAGAAGGCATAAATAAAGGAACATTAAACATATTTTAAAAAACAGAATCAGTCATGCTGAATTTGAGGGGAATAATAAATTGCCATTGCCTTTTTTCTTTTTCCCAGGATGAGGTTACTTCTGAAGAAGATCACGTGGGGGCGGAGAAAGCAGGACTTTCTAAAACTAGAAAAACAGGCACACGAACAACCAAGTAAGATTTTTCTTTTTCTTTCTCGCTACAATGATATACTGGACTCTAAAGTAAATACTATATACTCACACAACCAGTGCAACAAAGCGCAAGTGCTTTGCCCCCACAGTTTTCAAATGTGATAACTTCCTCACAAACAAAACTCCAGCTAAAAACAAACAACAAAAAAAGATTCTGGAAGATTTTCCTTTGTTTGAAATCCCCATTAGTTTCCACGAAGTGATTGCTAATTTCCAAAGAGCGATCGCATCCAGGTTAATCTACAAACTAATCTTTTATTTCAACATCTTCAGATCCAAAGGAGTTTTGGAGCATCCACCTGTAGCAGAGGTGGACCTGATCTCACCTCTGCCCAGCCCAGCCGACCCGCTACCGCGAGCGCAGAAAATTATTAAAGAAGTAGAAGCCCCGACCTCAAGCATGAACCTCCGACGCAAACGCATAATGGACACCGTTTTCACAAAGCCTGTTACCCGGAGGAAGAAACTGTAAAGGAAGTTGTTTTAACCAGTGAACCTCAGACAGCCACCTGAGCCAACTCCGTCAGGAGCTGTCAAATAAAGTTGTACACCTAAACTCATTATGGTTCTTTTTCCTCAAATGCCTCACAGCGCCGCAGTTGTCTTTGTAAACCGACTTCCCTGTAGGACAATAAAATGTAGACGTGAAATATATTTTTGGGACAAAACACACTGGTGCGTATCAGTGTGAGAAAGGACTATATTTTTGGAGTTTCCATGTTCTGCTTGTATTAACTAGATTCCTCTTGATATTGTATCTGTGGCTACTTTGTGATGCTCCTAGTAATCAGCTTAATTCTCTGGGCACAGAAAGATAGAAGGGAAAGCAATCTGTGGGTTTTAAAAAGCTTCAATCAAGAAAACCAGAGACTGAACTTAACCTGCCTCTGATAAAGAGGTTTTATTTACTTTCTCTTTTAAGGTTTTTGTTTTGTAGTTGTGTACTTTTAAGATTTCAAGGCCTGCTGTTTTTTCTATTGAAGAAGAAAAGCAACCAACCCAGTGGAAATGAAAGTTTTCTACTGATTAAATTTGTATATAGTCTTTTGCTATGTTCCAAATAAAGCTAATAAATAAATCCTAAGGAATTACATTCATTTTGAAAGTGTAAGTGTCTTGAATTACATTTGATCATCTAATCAGACTGCCTGTGCCATAACCTTAATGTAGTTTAGGGAGTTTGAGGGGTTTAATGTGAAAGAGACTTGTACACAATTGCCACCAGGGGTATTGTACGTTGTGGACTGTGATGGGAGAAAAAGACTTGCACAGTGATTTGGAGTTGATATACGTTGTTTTGGGACATGTTAATAAGGTGGTTTAGTTTAATTTATTTCAACCACTGTCTGACACAGGCTGTTTTCTGATGAATGTGTGTAGAATGTCTTATTTTTTGATGACTGCTCTTTGATTAACATGGTAAAGCTTGAATACTTCTCTACCTCTGGTGTTCGGTGATTGTCTCATTTCTGTTTCCTGTATGAAGTGCTTGTGTGCTGGATGGATGAGGGATCAAGTGACTTGACCACAAAAGCCCTTTCCCTTCTTCTCTGAGGTGTGCGATCAAGTTTCAAAAGCTGAGACCTTACAAGACATCGTCCAGACTTCACCTACTTCCAGGCTAAAAAAAAAAAAAAAAGAAACTTTAAACCTCACGTTATTTTTAAAGTCAGAAATCAGCTGATAATGTAACATTAAATGTTAGAAAGTTATTAAAATGCTGCCGTAGATGTAAGCAAAAATACCCTGTATAAATTTGACTCCTGTTTCTCAGGGATCTGTCTCTACTCAATAATTTATAGTTGTACGCGAGGCGAAGGTGAAACCTGTTCCACTTCAACAAATCCCTTAAAATAGAAATAAAACGTATATTCTTATGTTCCAAAGTAATAGTGTGTGATCATCACTTTCAAATTTAATAAAATGGTATTTTTTAAATTATATTTTAGTTTGTATGACAGCATTATTACTACATTATTGTAGTATAAGTATGTAGATGAGTACTTAAGTAATTTTTACAAGCAACTAAATGTTTCTCATCGTGCTTATTTCTGAAAAGGTTCTGTGACGGGGCCATTGCCCCATCACACTGTCCTGCTTGTGTCCATGTCATCTTGTAACTTGACCCAGGGCCGTGTTGTTCTGTGTGAGGGAGTCGATCACTCAGGCTGCCGGTCTCCTGTGCTGATAACCTGCCTGCTGCACCATGAAGACCAAAGCCTCAGACATGCACAACAAGGACTGTGTTAAAGTGGCTGTCAGAGTTCGACCGTTCAACAAGGTCAGTGTTCCTGTTCCTGTGTATACTTATATGATATACAGTTATGTTCAGAGGTATTTGAGCAGTGACAATTTTTTATGTTTGGACGATGGATTTGAAATAAAACAATTAAGATGTGATTGAAGTGTAGACTTTCAGCTTTATTTTAAGAGGTTTCATAAAAATATGGTGTTTACTGTTCAGGAATTACAGACATTTTAAACAGAGTATGTTGAATACCTCAACAAACGACTTGTATATATATATTTATTAGTGGCAGACTATTGCTACTGTCAGCAGTCACATCATTAATAACTACCAGTGGGCTCTGACGACTGGCAGCCATACATGTCCATGCCATAACACTGCCTCCACCATGTTTGACACATGATGTGGTAACTTTGGAAAATGAGTAGTTCCTTTCCGTCACCATACTTTTCTCTTCCCATCATTCTGGTACAAGTTAATCAAGTTTTTTTTAGATGTTTTCTGGCAAAGTCTAATCTGGCTTTCCTGTTCTTGAATGTTACCAGCAATTTGCACCTTGTTTTTAATATATTTACATTCATGAAGGCGTCTCTTGATCAGCAGTGCTTCCTCTCTTTTTAAGAATAAACCAAACTTAATTTGGCCAAGCCTTTGCCCAAGGTTTCTTTTATAGATTTATGTTTTATCATTTTAATGATGGCATTGTTCACAGCAGAAACCCTGAGATTGGTGGTTCGACTGTACCCATGGTGCCTCAATCCCTAAGGGGATTAATAAAATATCAGTTATTATTTATTGGTAGTTCCAGTCAAACAGCTGCCAAATGATAACTCAACACGTGATATCAACTCGAGATCTTTTATCTACTTCATTTGTGATGTCATGATAGAGTGGACTGCACCTTGTCAATTAACATCTTATCAGTCAACTGCCTGAAGGCTCAGTGTGTGTAGCCTCCATGTGCCTGTATGCACTCCCTACAACGTCTGGGCATGCTCCTGATGAGACAACAAATGTCCTTCTGAGGGATCTCCTCCCAGATCTGGATCAGGGCATCAATCAACTCCTGGACAGTCTGTGGTGCGACGTGGCGTCGGTGGATGAACGAGACATGATGTCCCAGCGTCGCTCGATTGCATTCAGGTCTGGGGAACGGGCAGGTCAGTTCATAGCATCAATACCATCATCATGCAGGAACTGCTGACACACTCCAGCCACATGAGACCTAGCATTGTCATGCATCAGAAGGAACCCAGGGCTCACTGCACCAGCATAAGGTCTTACAATGGGTCTGAGGATCTCATCCTGGTACCTAATGGCAGTCAGGGCACCTCTGGCCAGCACATAGAGGTCTGTGTGGCTCTCCAAGGAAGAGCCTCCCCAGACCATCACTGACCCACTGCCAAACCAGTCATGCTGGAGGATGTTGCAGGCAGCAGAACGGCGTCTTTAGACTCTGTCACGTCTGTCACATGTGCTCAGTGTGAACCTGCTCTCATCTGCGAAGAGCACAGGGCGCAGATAGCGATCCTGCTGCTGTGTTGTTGTCCTCCTATGGCCCCTCCACGTCTCCTGGTGTACAGGCCTGTCTCCTGGTATCTCCTCCATGCTCTTGACACTGTGCTGGGAGACACAGCAAACCTTCTTGCCACAGTGCGCATTGATGTGCCATCATGGATGAGCTGCACTACCTGAGCAGCTTCTGTGAGTTGCAGACACAACACCTCATGCTACCTCTAGTGGTGAGGGCACTGGCAAGATGCAAAAGTGACCAAAAATCAGCCAGAAAGGATGAAGACAGGGAAATGGTCTGTGGTCACCACCTGCAGAACCATTCCCTTATAGGGGTTGTCTTGCTAATTGCCTCTAATTTCCACTTGTTTTCTGTTCCATTTGCACAACAGCAGGTGAAACTGATTCACAATCAGTGTTGCTTCCCAACTGGACAGGTTGATATCCTAGAAGTGTGATGGACTTGGACTTACGAGTGATTATGTGTTATCTTTATTTTTTTGAGCAGTGTACTACCTAAATGGTAAATGTCATATTTTGTAAAACCTCTTAAAATAAAGCATAATGTCGTGTCTTGACTGTTTTATTTCAGATCCATTGTGATGGTGTACGAAGGCTGAATCATAAAAACGCGAACCTAACTGCATATGCACTGATGGAGAATACCTGTGCTAAAGTATAAAACTGACAAAACAATAACATTCATAGTAATAGTGTTAACAGTAAATAATATTTCCAGTAAGGCTGTAGGTTGATGGTAACAAAGATAAATTAGACCAAACAAACATGACTATTTCATCAAATACAGGTGTTGCTCTCATATTAAGTTCTGAGTTGAACCTTCAGTCATATTATAGTGTTTTAACACATCCTGTGTTAGATGATTAAAAGTAGTTTCTTTAGTAGTTTCTCGCTCCTTCCACTAAATTATCAGTCTCATATACGGTAGCTGTGTATTGAGTAGTGTTGTGATTATAAAGACATTAACAACACTCTTATATTCACGTCTTTGAATTATAATTAAAATTCAGCTTCTGGAAACTTGAATCTACCCACAGCCTTGTATTTTCTACTCATCCTGTTCCTTTCAGAGGGAGAGGGATGCCGGCAGCCGCTGTGTTGTCTCCATGGTGTCGAGCTCCATCACCATTGAGGATCCACGGGACTCTCAGAACCGTCGCTCCTTCTGCTTCGACTATGCCTACTGGTCCCACAGCGGCTTCACGCGAGACCAGAACGGCCTGTTTGTGCCTGACGAGCAGGGGCGATACGCTGACCAGGTGAGCTCCAGGTTTTGCCAGTAGTGTGGGCAAAACATATGTACAGTCATTGATGTTTGAATTTAGTTTTCAATGTAGCAGATCTACAGTGTTAAGAAAGTGATGTTGGATGAATGAAATGCTAAATGTTTCCTACCTCCAGGACAGTGTGTTCCAGGATCTGGGAGAAGGAATATTGGAGAATGCAGTCCAGGTAGAAACACCTCTTCATATAATGCACTCCAATATGACTCCACCACCCACTATGGTCTCAATAATAAACATGCAGTGGATTGTACAGGTGTACCTTATACATTGGCCAGTGTGAGTGGACAGTTCTAGCTTCCCTCTGTGCCTTTTTAATTTCCGTAACCCTCAGTTTTTTTCTGTCCCAAGCACATAAGCAGACAAGCTGTGTGCCTATTTCTCTCTCTCTCATTATATCCTTCCTTTACGTCCTCACCATGGGAGGAGGTTAAGTGACCAGCTCCTAGCTGGTCGCACAAAGCCGCTGCACTCCCGTGAATAGTTTCTGTCCATCATTGTTGTTGCTCTGCTGTTCTTTTCTCTCGTCTTCTTTTTTTTTTATCTCTACACTTCAAGAGATGTAATAGTGCGGGAGGTCACAAGACGCCTCAGGGCCATGTATAGGAAACTAAAGGCCTTTCTTTAGTTGGTTCACAAGAGTTCATGAGTCCACCATCAGGAGAACACAGTTTGCTCATCGCTGTGTGGAAGAGCCAGGTAGCTTTTCCAACGCTGAACTTTTTAGCAGAATAAGAAGCCTTAAATTTGGAGACAACCCATTGTTTTCCAGCATAAAAACCTCTGTGAAACAGTGTCTTGATCTGCGCCTGCATTGTTGCCTCAGGACCCGGTTGGCTTGGGATCATTTTACATGTTCTGAGTTCTGAGTTCCCTTTATCTAGTTTTAGAATTTGCGTGAAAATCTGGTCATGTTTTAGGACATTAATGCAACAATAGTTGAATAGTTAATAGATTTAGAAAAATCTAACAGGTGTATAAACCTTCAAACACAGTTTAGTTTGCTCAGTATTGTTGTGTATGTCCGCTATATCATGAAGCTTGGACTTTCCATGCACCTTTGTTGTTTTATGCTCTTTGGATTAAATGGACTCTTGTGAGTGTTGAGAGAATTGTTGGTTCTTACAGTAAAGTCCTGAAACCCTGTCTGCAGGGTTACAATGCCACGCTGCTGGCCTACGGGCAGACTGGCTCTGGGAAGAGTTACTCGATGGTGGGCTATGGGGCTAACAAAGGCCTCGTTCCTAAACTCTGTGACCGACTGTTCCAGGCAATTAGAGAAAACCAGGATACAAGACAGTGTCAGGTAAAACGAGAAAAATCATGTTCTCATGTGTCATGTTTGAATGTGTAGTGGTTGATGGAAACGTGTCTGCTCTTGGTGTCCACACAGGTCTTTTTCAGTATGTTGGAAATCTACAACGAGCAGGTAACAGTGGAGTGCACAGCTGTTTTTCGTTCATACTTTGAAACTTGTGGTTTAATTATTGTTTTTATCGTTGCTGCAGCAGCTTTTTATGACTAATTTCTACACTTCCTATGTGTTCACTGCTTGGCTTTGTGTGTCTTCGTCCTCTCCTCTCTGTGTAGGTGGTTGACCTGCTGTTTCGGGGGTCTCGTACTCCAGGGGGTCTCAGAGTTAGAGAGGAGCATCACAGAGGCTTCTATGTGGAGGGCCTCCGCACAATACCCTGTGAGAGTGCAACTCAGGTAGAGACAGGGATGGAAAGTGGATGTAGAGAGACAGAAGCATCTAAACGGTGACGTAGCTGTATAGAAAATGGTTCATATTATTTCATCTTACCAAACTAACAACGAAGCAGCTGTAGTACATGTGTTGTTTTTAAAATGCTTCTGTAGGTGGAGCAGTTGATGGAACAAGGGACCAGGACCCGAACCACCGCTGCCACTCACATGAACGCCAACAGCAGTCGGTCTCACATGCTCATCATCCTGCAGCTCAAACAGGTACTGCAACATGTTATTAAGGGTTTTAACACAGATCCATGCTATGATTTAAATTTCTGATCCATACGTAATAATCTTTGTTTTTAAATTTGCCTCAAAATTATTCTCATCCATTAATTTTGTTGTGTCTGTACCTTAAATGAGTGTGTTAATTCAGTGTTAAAATGAATTTCTTTTCAGATCTTTTCTAAAGAGAACACCACAAAGCAGTCCAACGTTTATCTAGTGGACCTGGCAGGCAGCGAGCGCCAGCGATCTTCTGGGTCAGAGGCCGACAGGCTCAAAGAGGGCACGGCCATTAACCTCAGTCTGACCACCCTTGGAAATGTCATCAGGTCAGCCTGATGTTCCCATTCATTTTAGTTTAATTTAGCGTATCAGTTATATCCCACATGCTCTTTTCTCGTAACCAGTGCCCTCGCTGATGTGGCGGTGGGGAAGAAGGTCATTCATATTCCTTACAGGGACTCAGTTCTCACCAAGCTGCTGCAGTCTGCACTGGGAGGAAACAGTCGCACTGTTATGGTAACTAGGTATTTTGTGTCCTGAGTCTTTTATAGACAGATAACCTTTCTATTACTGTTGGTGAAATGTTGTAAAATAAATGCATTTTCCAGATTGCCACGTTGAGCCCTGCTGATATCTGCTACGAGGAGTCTCTCTCGACCCTACGCTATGCTGAGAGGTACGACAAACCCTCATGCATTGTAACCTTGAATTAGTATTTTGCCACCAAAGTAAAAAACTCTTCCTGCTTCCCTGTCCTCTTGTTTTGGTCATTCCCTCTGTTTTAACTGTACCCCTTCACACATCAACTATCCTCCTGCATCCCCCACTTCTTCAGGGCGAAGCGTATCCAGAACCGAGCTGTGGTGAACGAGAGCCCCACTGAGCGTCTGGTTAAAGAGCTGAAGGCCGAGAACACCAGACTCCTGCAGCGACTGAGCCGCCTGACCCAGGAGGGGCGGAGATCCAACGATGAGACCAGTAAGGATCAGTGTGAGAATAGAAAACATTAGAATCCAGCTTGTGAGGGTAAAGGAGGTCAAAGTGTATGTTTGCATGTTCAGAGGAGCTTCGTCAGCTGCTGACCCACAATGAGCTCCAGATCAGAGCCATTCAGACTATGTGGGAACAACATCTGCAGGAGGCGTTGAAGGACTGGGAGCAACAGTACGCTAACATGACACAGGTACACACATACTTTGTTCTTTCCTTTTATTTTGATAAAACAGCAGCTGCAACAGGTGAAACAATTTCCTTTTAGGATCAATAACATTTTTTGAATCCTGAATTGCGTCTTTCTGTTTCCTCCTCTGTGTCTGTCCCACCGTCAGGAGAGGAGGATGATGCAGATGCATCCCTACATCCTGAACATCAACGAGGATGCTCAGCTGTCTGGGGTAGTCAAGCTTTTCATCCAGGAGGGTAAGTAAGAGTGTCTGTGTCTCTGTGTTTGTATTATATCGATACTTCTCTGTCTCTGGTTCACTTAACCTTTTAGGCTGTTGTAGTCTGACAAACCAGACAGTTAGTTTTGTCTTACAGGTGAATGGGACATTGGCCTGTCTGACTCCTCTCCAAGGTCCATCTCTATCAAAGCCTTAGGGTGAGTTTGCATTATACTGGGAAACACAGGACAAGTGAAGTGAAACTAGAGACACTATACATGTTGTCTAGATCTGGAAGTGAATGATGGGATGGGCTGCATGTCCAGTTTTTTTTTAAGAATAAGCAAGAGAGGAAAGGCTTGTATTGAGAAACAAGTGTTGGTTGTTAGACTTACACATTCATTTATGTTTGTGTATGTGTGTTAGGATCCAGGAGCGTCATGCTGTGTTCAGGAATGAACAGCGGAGGGTAACGCTGACCCCGATGGCAGGATCAAAAGTGATTGTTAATGGCTACACTATTTCCCAGACAACTGAGCTGCAACACCTGGTGGGTTTCAGCACAAGCTTTACAACATGACTGTGTGTTAAAACACACATGACATTCTCTCTTTTCTGTCTCCCTGTAGGACCGACTTATTCTCGGTTCCAACTGCACCTACCTGTTCATTGGATACCCCTCAGAGAGGGGTGGGGACGACTGGAGCCGCTACGACTATGACTACTTCCAGTCTGAACTGGCTGCCGCTGAGGGCATCCGCCTGGGTGAGTGGGAGGATCCACAGCTGGAAGTAAAGGAAAATGATCTGTTGGAGAAATTTATTCATGTGTTTGCATTCAGGTGAGTCCACTGGTGGCTCCAGTCAGACAGACCCCAGTCTGCTGGCTGTTTTCTATGACTACATCAAACTGATGCCCATGGTGGCTGAAGCCAACCAGATGAGCCAAGAACTGAACAAGGTGACACCGACTGTTCTTTTTTGTGGAACTTTCTGGTTAATTTGTTCAGAATAGTTATATTTTAAGTACTCAGTGAACACCTGCTCTTTATTGTTTGGTATGTTTGTAGGGGGTGGAGTTTAAGTTGGAGATCAAGAATTTGGCGTTGTCAGATTCAAAAGGCCACGATCTGGAGAAAGAGATAGTTGTCAGAGTCACTTCTGTGGGAAGCAAACAGGTCTTTGTCTCTCTCTCTTCTTCTAACACAAGCTTTTCGTGTAATTTCAGTTTAACTCTGTGTTTCTTTGCTTAAACTATTCATGCTCCGTCACCAGGTGTGGATGTGGTCTAAGGCCAAGTTTGTGAACCGTAAATATCTGATGGAAGAAGTATACCAGCAGACTCAGGCCGAGCAGAGTGGAGACAATGTAAGTAAAGGGGAAAAAAACTTGTGCTTATGTTTTTAAAATGCATTTATAAATCAGCAAAGCTTCATCATTTGTATCTGTGGTTTAGGGGTTTGCCATCCCCAAAAACTAGTTTTATCATTAATATGTTTATATGTCAAAGCCATAACTATTTTTAAAACTTGATCCATCTTTTCCTGTCCTGTCAGAGTGTAGAGGGGTTGTCTACATCTCAGTTACACAGAGATAAAGACCCGTTCTGGGATCCAGTGGAGCCTGTGCTCCTGGGAACTGCTCACCTCTGGCTTCAGTCTTTGGCCTTTCGCATCCCTCTGGAAGAGCAGTTGGAGGTACAAACACCGATCATACTGCGCGAACGTGTACACATGACCTGCCAATACTGCCAGAAGGTGGATTAGATTAGAATATGGAGTGAAGATTGACTGATAATGTCTGCAGGTGCTGGGGTCAGAGGGCACAGAGGAAGCCATTCTGCAAACACAGTTGGTTCCCTGCAGCTCAACTGGACTGTATGACACAAGTGAACATTGTAAATAATCATACACACATATATGCTGCATATTAGTACATATTTCACGTTTTCCAGCCCGCTAGGTGAGGACGACATCTTGATCGACCCCACCGAGTTAATCGGCCGACGACTGGACTTCCAGCTGGTCCTGGAACAGTGTTGTGGCTTGCGTTGGATCAGAGAGACCCGCAACAGAGGGGTTCAAATTGGGTGAGACATCCTGCACTGCTAGTCAGGATGAGATACAGCAGAACATCTACGAAGAACATGCTTGGGGCTGTCGATGCATTTATCATTTAGTGGAAAGAAAAGGATTAGGATTGTATTTTGTCTTTGGTTTCCTGTCCGTTTCTTAGTTTCAGGTTATTTGACTGCAGCCAGCCTCTCTACACTCCAGCTGTGTGGCACAACGTCAACCCTCTGCTGGATCACAGAGTCCACTTCGCCTCCCTTCACACCTCCCAGCGTCTGCTAGACTACCTGCAGAGCAGCGCCGTCGTGCTGGAGCTCTGGGGCCTTCAAGGTGAGAATAAAGAAATGGATGGAAAAAATAAGTTATAGTATATATTGAAGTAAATATTTAAAGAAAAAAAACTGCATAACAAATATATTTTGGATGTGATATAGATGTTATACATACTTTACACACTTATGCGATACCACTATGTTCAAGTCATTACTATAAATACAGGATAAACAGTCAAAAGTGTCATTAAAGCTGTCGATGGGCGTTGGTTTTCTTTTTCAGAGGGTTGTTCGGACTTGACCACATCTCTGGAAGAAGTGAGGATGACTACAGAGGGTATCTTTATAATTGACGAGGCAGCAAACACTGTAGTGAGTTTAATATTGGAACAATCTTATACTGTATATACATAAGATAAATGCCATGAATTAGCTTAATGTACCTTAATAATACATTATGTCTTTATAACAAAGATGAGATATTGTGAGTGATTATACTGTTGTTTTGTACTTATTGTCCTGTTGGACAAACTAGTTCCAACTACCTTTAGTGCACAAAAAAAAGTAGAATTTCCAGTGATGGTACTTAGTGTAAATGTGTGTGTTTGCTGCAGCCTGTAGACTCTGCAGAGAACAGCTGTGCGGTTAAAGCTCTTCAACAGGACTTGGAGGAACTGAAGAGTGTCAACGCTTTACTGAAAAAAGAAAATCATAGTCTGAGAGAACAACTGAACACAACCAGGAACGGTAACTAAAGCACATACACACAAAGGGTCAAGTCAGCGTGTTTCCATTCCATTAACGGAATTAATAATAACCAAGTCTAAACTTTTTAGTTAATTTACAGATTGTAAAATGTGAAATATTCCCATTAATAACATAAAAAGTTTAAATTCCACACACAAACTTGTTCTGATACACACACCTCTCTCTTCTTATTTCAGGTGGGGAGGGCGTGCGTGGTCGGTCTGTGCGTCCCAGCTGTGACGCAGAGTTTGCTCGTGCTCTCAAGGTTTTCTACCACAGTATGACCTCTGTCAGGGGTCAGCTGCAGCGTCTGCGCAGACACAGGCCCAGTGTAGGTATCGACGTCTGTTTGTAGCATTAGCAAGCATTACTGCAGTCAATGGCCTTGTTAATATACTGTAAAACCCTTGATAATATGTAATCAAGAGTGTAACTATTGAGAACATTCATACACACACATATGGTTGTTATCTTCTGCCTTTTCTCCTTCGTCTTTAAATTGTAGAATAATCAACAACAAACCCAAACAAAAAAAGCACTTTTTTGTCATGAAATGCACAAATACACCTGCTCTTTCATACTTTCCACATTTTTGTGTGTTTTTCTGTTGTTTCCAGGAGGAGTCTGACCTGCTGGGGCTCCGACTGTTTGTGGACGAGAAGAGTCGTATGCTCAGAGACTTCTCAGAGCAGCTGGAACAGTGCGTGTCCACGCTGAAACAGGATGTTGCCGCCATCGTCCGTCGAAAACGAGAGCGTTCAGGAATCTGGTCTTGACTGAGAGACAGCTTGCTGATTTTTTTACCAAGTACTAAAAAGGTGAATATCTGTGATCATTCATTATTTTACATCTCAGTGGTGAAAATACTGCTATTCATAAGTAGCTGTCTTCAGCATGTATGTATATGTTCCAAGTGGAGGTTTTCAGCACGTTTCTTCTCTTTTCTGTGGGTGTATTCTAACCAAACATGAATTAATGCATCGCAAACTATTAGAGTGCGTTATGTTCTGTGTGATGTACAAATCAAGAATGAACAAAGGCATTAAAGTTTATAAAAAGTTTATTAGACTGCATGTTAAACGATCCATTACAGTCCCAAACTGCAAATAAATTAAAAAGCAAATACAAATCAAGTTTCAGAATTCACAATATTATGTTTCCGAGCCGCCACCGATGAAGTCTTTTACTGCGGTTCACGCTGAAGCAGAAAAACAGAAATCAAGTTTAACTGAATGATGCTGCATTTTACAACAGCGTCACTCACTGTCCAATTAATTCAGAGGTAAAAGCACAACGGTTAATGTTTGTAAGCAGTCACGACTTGCAACAGTACAGACACTTGCTGTAGGTCCAAAAAAAGATTAGTGTGGGCACATTTATAGGAGGAGAGGCAGGTGTGAGGCAGATTAGTCACCACACAGGAGAGAAAATCTATGTACAATGGATATGCAGGCCGGTCGTAAGAAACTTAGATCAGGTGTAGACAGACTGATAGAAAGAGGGAGACAGCAGTAGAAAACCAGAGCGTTATCTAGGTACATTGGAACTGAGGAGGTAGACTGGAAAAACAAAGCAAACTGCAAAACAGGCAGACAGTTCACTCTGGACATCCTACTGGTTCACATGTGTCAATGATAAAGGCAGAACCTAATTTTTCTTGTCTGTTTGGTTGGGATTAAACTTTACAGACGTTCAGATTGTTTATAAATAAGCACCGTTTCTCCTGAACTGATTTTATGCATTGAGTGTATGACTGTTTTCACCTTTACAGTCACGTGTGAATGTTAGTGCCCCCTCTTATAATTCTGTTTTTAGTGTAAAAATCATCAACCTCAGACAAACAAACTTTATTTCACCGTACCATTACTGATTTAACAAAAATTAAGCCAATGACTATTTGGCTACACTCTTTGTTAAATACATAATGGAACGGTAGGGACAATAAAATATATAAAGGTTGTATTTACCTAATACTAGATGATCTTATTTAACACAAATAGAATCAAAAGAGGGGGCACTAACTTTAACACATGACTGTAGCACCTAATAATGTGTACGAATGCAGAAAAGGCTGAAAGTGCAGGTGAGGTAGGTTAAACTGGGTGTTGAGGGACTGGGAACAAAACACAACAGAAAAATATTTACAACGTACACTCTCTGTAACATTTACTTAAAAGTGTGAAATAAATGTCAGAACATGAAGAACAATGTTCAAATGCTTTTTCTACAGCTGGACTGACATTCGTCTGTAGCTCCGTCAATCTGAACAACACACAGAGCATGTACAGTAGTAGCTAGGTACACATCACGTACACTAGTGAAAATAAAAGCATTTGCTCCCAAAGAACAACCTTTCGTCCATGTTGACTCAGGCAACTCTTAACACTTATTCTTACGATTTCAATTTTAATAGTTCGGTTGGTTGACAGATAATTGAGCAAGCAATGGCTTGGATCAAAGATTTTTTCAGACTGGGCTGGAAAAACCTCTGTGCATGAGAGCGAATGCATAGACATTAATCCAGTTCACTCCACACGTTCTTTCTCACTCAAACCTTTTACATTCTGGGTTACACAAAGTTTCATCTTCCTTCCTCTGTTCATCAGAGAGCAGAAGTTAAAAACATTACAACTTGTCTCCATTTCTAGCTCACACACACACACACACACACACACACACACACACACACACACACACACACACACACACACACACACA